>APFE030836268.1:33130-55504 GCA_000404065.3 Pinus taeda | reverse complement strand
TTTTGCATTCATTAATAAGAGGTTCTCTCCTTGATATCTTATGTAAAATTGAACTGGTTTATATGTGGATTTTATGGTTGATGTATCCTTGATATTTCTGTTGTTATTATGCTAGTTATAAGCATGTATTATGACAGTGATGATGTATGGTTTTCCTCATGTTTTCATTGGTAAATTAATGAACAATGTATGTTTGACCTATGATCTAGGTGGATATTGGTGGCCACATGCCTATTCTACTTAGACCCTCACCATTGTTTCTTTCAGTTTTTCAGTTTCCTTAATTGTAGCATAGTTTACTATTTTTGGTAGTTTTTCGGGTCCTGAACTTCCGGAGACGTTTTGAGGCCCTAAACGATGTTTTTTTTTGGCAAAATAGCAATACAGTGATTGTTATAGCAATCACTTATAACAATCACATTGGCATTTCTAGTCCTCGAAGAAACCTTTCTAACGAGGTATCATACGCGTCAAACGGAGATAATATGACCAAGTTACAACCCCGGGAAGTTGGTTGCGCAACTAACCCCAACAAGGCCTATAAACTCTTGGTGTTACATCTCCTCGAGTTAGGGTTTTGGTTGCTTAGGGTTTTCTCTTATTGTTCAATAATAAAAAGGCCCTTGAGCCTCATTGTAACTCAGTTCAGAGGCATGTAGACGCCACATCTTTTCTCAGAAATAAGCTACCATCGCCCAAGTTATCTTATTTCCATTATGTTTGTAAGCATAGTTCAGTATTTTTCTATTAATGAAATGAAGTGTTTTTCTATTGCATCTTTGTGTTTATGATTATAGATGTAAGTTGTAGCATTCATGTTTAATTTCAGATCAATGGTATCAGAGGAATCTGCTCTTTCTCTGTTTTTCTTTGCATGTCCCCAACGAGGTCAAGGTATAAGGAGTTAGGGCTCGATCTGGTTGAACCATTGCAGGATTAGCCTCGCAAAACTCGATGACCTCCCATGGCGGACGAAAAGAAAGATGAGGGGGCATGAGATCCTTTCAAAATGTTGATCGAGGAAGCCCTCGAGTGACAGAGGGACGTGATGATGGATAACTTTGCCCAAATCCTTCAACGACTACCCACAGGCGATGCATCTTCATCTAATAGCCACTATGGAGGTGCTACTCCTTTTAAGGTACAAGTTAACTTCGATATTCCCATATTTTAAGGCCTGATAGATGCAGACGTCGTAGATAAATGGTTAAATCTGTTGGAAGAATATTTTTCAGTTCGTGACTTTTCCAATTGGGAAAATATTACTTTTGCACTTCTCAAAGCCGCCCCACATGTCAAGGACTGGTGGGAAACCTACTATGAACAAAAGGACGAGAGTCAACCCTCACTGTTTTCAGCCGCACCCACTTGGAATTCTTTCTGAGACGCCATCAAGGAACAGTATTATCCTCTCGGGAGCTATGAAGATAAATACATAAAGTGGACCATGCTACGACAGGGAAGGGACCAAGATGTGCCAGAGTTTACAAATACTTTCCATACCCTTCGCACGAAGTTGGGTATCAAGGATACTGAGCAACATTTGGTGCTCAAGTACCGCAGTTGTCAACACAAGTACATCTAGGACGAGATGGAATTCTTGGACATCTCCTCGCATAGCACGACGTATCGGTACGCTATAAAGATTGAGCAGAAGTTTAAACAAAAGAAGCAGGACTTTGGATTTGTGAATCCAAAGCAAGGAAAAGGTGCCCCCAAACCACAGAACAAAGGACCAAGCCAAGGCGGGGCTACCCAGGACAACCCGTCGAAGCTGTAAGCAAAGAACAACACCACCAAGACAAAGGACACAGGAAATTGGTGTGAGTTCCATAAGAGCTCCACTCACAATACAAGTGAGTGTCAAGCCAAGTAATCACTGTTGGCCGAGCTAAAGGCTTCCGAATCAGGCGCATGTTTTAACTCTGAATCAGAACCCAAAAGGGAACTGACAAAGGGAAGAAGATCATTGATGTGGAGCCTAGTGCCACCATGACCACCACAAAGATCCATAAAATTGAGCTTGAAGATCCAGATGAGGGGGAACACCTCTTCCACTCACAAATGTGGGTGAAGGGTTCTCCACTGTAATTCATTGTTGACAGTGGGAGCCAAAAGAACCTCATTTTAGTAGAGGTCATGAAGCGTTTGGGCCTAAAGACTACATCACATCCACAACCATACACCATCGGGTGGCTTCACCAAGGACGAGATCTTCTCATCAACCAGCAGTGTCGCCTTCTCTACAACATCAATCCCTTCATGGATGAGGTATTGTATGACGTTTCTCCTCTTGAATTTTCTAATGTATTGTTAGGACAACCATACTTGTGGAAACAACATGTTGTATATGAGTCTACACCTCATTCTGTGATTATTACTTTGGCTAATAAGTTATATAGGATACTAGAGGTAGCCCTATTGGCTTGAGGGGGCCTGACCCAGGTTCGAAGTTATTTAGCCAAACAAATTCCTGTACTACTGGCCCCTTCGGCAACAGCCCATAGAGCACGAACTGAGGTCTCAACAGAAGCAGTATGGGGGGATGCTAGAACAAAGTTTCCACACCCTTGAGATGTCTGAGGGGTCGATTTAGTCCAACTGTGAACACCTTCGTGCACTTTCCTGACCTACGCAGCCTTCACGCTTTGTTATACTCGCCTTCGCGCAGCCCTAACCAGGGGCTGAGGAGCTTTTGGGATCCTAAAGCAGCGATCTGCGCTATTTCCCCAAGTTACACCGTGGATCTTACTTATCTTCTTATAGCAGTTAGTTATCTTTGCGTAAACATATACTTTATCTTATATTCACTTATTCAACACATTCATATAAGTTCACGTAGCAAATAAATAGTAAACTTGCAATTCATACCCAATATTCTTCAATGCATAAAACAGGAAAAAATACACAAAAATAAGGTAAAACTTCTCTTTATTATTGCCTCAATCGGTTACAGATTCAACCTGCCCTAAGCACTTAGCTGCAGGGGTCCACGCACTCATCTGCAGACTATTAGGCCTCTATGCACTCAGCTGCAGAGCCTTCTCCTACTCTACGACTCAAAGACTTGACTTTACACTTAGGCTCAATGCTTCATCATCTCTTAGATTCTTCGATCTTCGATTTCTTATCACTTTACACTTAGAGCCTCCCTCTATTTATACAATCCCATGGGCCACAGACCATGGGTAGAACTCTCAAGCCGACATTACATTACAAAAGTAAGGGCGGACAACCCTATGACTTAATTACAACTTCATGCTCCACGCCCACAAATACCGGAGTCTTTACATCGGACTTAGTCAAAACTTGCCTTGGGGGGGATCTCGCCTCCAACAGGCCCCCAACACAAACATCGTGACTCACCCTCGAGTTAATCTATCGGTGCGGAGATCTTCACACGGAGACCTCCCAACTCTGCTCATACTGCTGCAAGGTCGGCAACGCACTAAGTGGTTGCCTGTTGTATCTCCTGGAAGCATTTTTAGGAGACCGCGGTATCTGAACTGCTTCCCTATATCTGCTCTTGCATCCCCTGCATCTATGTGAGCTTGCCTTCAATTGCCGTTGTGATTACAAAGGCCTCATCGATCCAAGGCTAGACACGCACCTTCAAAACCACTTCTCTATGTCACACTGCATCTACCTTCTCCTTAAGCGCTTTGGCCTGTTGCATCCGCACGAGCCTCTGTGTAAGGGCCACCGTCTGCGTGGTCCCTTTGACGTTGTCATACTGTTGTTGTAGCTCACATGCCTCTATTTCTAAGCGTTGTATGTTCGGGTCCTACTGTGGAGTGGTGAGGACCTAGAATGATTCTTCCAACATTTTGGTGCAGTCCTTCACTGCCTTGTTGATCTCCTCCATCCCCGATGTAATGGTGTTGGCGCATTGTTCCCTTACCTCTGGAGGAGTTGAAGGTTGCGCATTCAACCGCAGATCTGCTATCTGAAGGTTCAACTCCAACTGAACCTTGGCCATCTCTTCTCTCACCTCGCGTACTCCTACTGCTAACCATTGAATGTAGGCCTCAACTGGTGCCTCTACTGGGATGGCCAACTCAGGGACCATCTGGCAGGCTTCCTCACCACCTGCACCATCTGTCAGTTCTGCACGACTACCTCATCACGCTGCAAGCTCAATTGCTCAATGTTGATTCTTTGTTCGCTTAACACCTGTAGCGCACGACCCTCTGTGGCCCGCAGTCACTCTGTCCTGCAGGACATAGAGCGTCTCTCGAGGGAGCGCAACCATGTTGATTCCTAACCCTTTCAACGCACTAACCATAGGCCTATCGGCCTCGTTTTCTGTAATTAGTTACCCCTATGGTAGCACTATTGTGTTGGTCGTGCAGGGGCACAACATTTCCTTAGCTGCGATCGTTCCTAGTGCGAGGCTAGTCGAGATAATACCATCCTGGGGAGTGCACACCTGAAACTCCTAAATCTGTGCCCGGAGGGCCCCCAACGCACTCTGATTCTCCTCCGCCAACTGTTGTAGGGCCTCCGCGGTGACCTCGAGCACTGTCTCCCCTATATCATGTAGATCTCCCTCAGTGAGGGTGATCGGGTCGAAAGAAGTATTAGACGCTTTCAACTTCTTTCGCAGCCCCACCTGCTCTCTCGGACGTTGGCGCTTTAATTATGTCATCGTTGTTTGTAGGTCCAATCCACCCTCCTCTGTCTCTGTCTCCATTTTTTGTTCTTGCTCAGGCGAAGGCAACTTCCGGCCCTCGCGCTCCTTCTGTGCTTCTACTACTGCTACCTCTTTCCTTCTCTTCTCTGTCAACTACGCCATCCGCAATTTTGTCTCCTCCTTCTTTAGTTGTGCAGCAAAATTTTCCGTTTCCATTGCGGAGATGGCTGGAGCGTGCCACTCCGGCGGCCACGCCTCGAGTACATCAAAGATAACATCATCCGTGGCCAGGTATGGTAGTTCATTCCACTTCTTCACGCGGTCCTTGCGTGCCCTGATGTAGACGTGGTGGAAGTTCGCCTTGAATTTCGCGAAGCTTTGTAGGCTATTGTAGACAGTGGGAAATAACTGCAGCTTGCGATTAATCCCCATTCTGATGTTCATCTCCATAAACACCCAAAATATCTTACTATCTCGGATACGGTTCGTGTCTTTAGTGGTCCAGAGTGAAGCGTACTTCGCGGCCTCTGGGACATCCCTTGCAATTGTGGGGAACTAGCTGTCCTCAGGCAATTCCCCAGCCACCAGCACTATGGATAGCAAAAGCCATGCATAGTGGAAGGTTTTCCCCTATTCTCGTGCCTCGCGACAATTCTCCAGGAACTCCTTGCACAAGAATTCATACCAGTTAAACTGGACCCCCTCTGCGCACTCCTCAACAAGTGCAACCACTGTCATGGGCACCTCATTCACGTGACACTTATGCATGAGATTACCTACCAGTATATGAGTCGCAACTTTGACTGCCTTATTATTGATACCGGAGATCGCGTAGCCCCTCTTTTTCTTCTCCAGCTTATATTTCTTTTTCATGGCCTCCGTGATGGCCAAATCACTACTTTTACCCTCTGAAATGTCTGTTGGGTCTTCCCCTTTACAAGGGAGTCGGGTAATTATGTGGATTAGGTGGTCTGTGATGGGGATGGGCTCCTCCAGTGACAAACACCCATCATGCACCAAGCAGAGCAACTGTCTGATGATGAAGATAGTCACTGGGGTGCGATGGTAATGCAGCACCCAAAGCAAGTTCAACAACCCTGCCATTTCGACTCGGCGTAACCACTTGCGCGGCTCCAACTCTATGACTCCCGCCGCAGTGTTTTGCTTCGGCTTCATGAGTTGCGTGGTCGCCAAGTGAGGGAATTTATCGTGGTCGGCGAGATCCCAATCTTCAAACTTCAAACTCGGCACCTGTCCCAGGTGTTCTCCTTCAAAAATGATATTGTCAGGTAGCAACGGAGTCAGCAGAGAGCTTTAACTATCATCGATATCCTTGGGCACCTTTGCCTTCCCCTTTCGCAGAGGAACATACACTGGCAGCTTGGTTGGAGGGTCTGTGCCCTCGGTTTATTCCTCCATGTCTTCATCCTCATCCTCTTCTATCAGGATGTCCTCAAGGTCTTCCTCCTCCTCATCGGTTTCCAAATTAATCGCTTTCCCTTTTTCTTCTATGGTCAATTTAGTTCTCAGTGGGTTTTGAGGGGACATGCGCACCGGAATCATGGGCTGCTTATCTTTCTTGGGTCTCGGCGTGCACGGTGATTTAGGGATTTCCGCAACTATCTCAGCACTCTCAGGGGCATCCTCTACTATCATGGCTTGCACGGCCTCTTCGACGGTCATTTCTTTGATTTCCCTGGATTCTTCAGACGCTGCCATTTTTTTGTCCAAAAATCTCTTAATTGCTTAATCGAGTGCTCAAACAATGCTCTCAACAGTTTAAATAGATCTCGGTTCAGAATACTCTGGGCGCACAATAGCTCAATTCACAAACGACTAAGTGTTGTTTGTCGGGCATCCCTTTGCAATTTATAGCGCCTTTTGAATTCAAATTCGACCATTATTCCCAAATTCGGTCCATTAATGCTCCCTTGGTGGCAAATTTTCCCAAATCTTGCCCATAAAGCTCCCCTTAAATGCTTGTCGCTCGCTCCATTTGGTCTCAAACCAAGCATCACATCATGAATAGTGACTATAACGGTCATTTTCCCGCCAACCTACGCGACAGCGTAGCTACCCTTGCACTGTCGCGTACCCCGTGACACTTCGCTCCTGCGCATAACCCTAACATTACATAGCTCTCGAGCAGAGTATTTTATGGTCCTACGCCTCCTTTCAACTGTTTGGAGCACTAAGATTGTGCTTCCCATGGCTAGTCAGGTGGCCAAGCCACCTGTATATGGCTTCAACTGACCATCAATCACTTTTCCTGGAAAAAAATTGTCGTTTATTTTTACTGTCTGCGTCGCGCACTTCACCATCTGCATCACGCCACCATCGGTGATCCCTTTAGTAATATACAGTCCAATCCAAGGCATCAATTTGATCAACTCTCGATGGTAGTCCCCAATTTTTTCAACGTAATCATGCGCATCCTGTTTCATTACCACAATTTTCTTATCGAGAAAATCCTTCTTTATTCCTTCCTCAAGCTTCTTGACTTCTGCTTCCACCAAAGCATTTTTCTCCCTTCGCTGAGCTCTTTCATTGATGAGTTCTTGGAGCCTAAGATTACCTTGTTGGATCTCTTCATCAGGTCCCAAGCATTCTTCTTCGTTCAGTTACGCGATCCCTTCTTCCAAGGCTCCACGAACCATCATATCCATGGGCGCTGCTATGCGCGGAATAGGCATAATATAATCCATCGGTATTACAGTGTTTGCTCCATAGGCCAGCCTAGAAGGTGTTTGTCCCATCAGTTTCATGCACGTTGTCCTATAAGTCCACAAAACTATTGGTACGCGTAGGTCCCAGTCACTTCGTTCCACATTATATACCTTGTTTAGTGCTTCACACACTTCGTTAAATGCTTCTGCGTGGGTAACATTCTGCACACTCGTTCTTTCCACACTCTGTCATTCCAACTTGAGGGACCGTTCGCACGATTGCCTCCCCAACACATGCTTATTGACCGTGTTCACCAATGTGAAGTCCATGTGCATCCATGTAGGTTTTTTACCATATGCCTGTACCCACTTGGACAGATGTGCGCACGAACAATCTTGTACATTGTATTTATCTCTTAGTCGCATCTTAGGCTTCCCAAAATGCATGTGCATCATTCTCTTGCATTTGCACCAGTCCTCAAAGCTTCCTTTATGCGTAGCCCACCACCTTGCGGGCGTAGCGCGCAGTACCCACTTCAAAGCCTGGAAATGTTGTTTTTTTGGCACCTCAATTTCCAATCTGTCCAAGAAAGAAGCTACCTCACCTAATCCATCACAAGTAGGCAAATCTCTCACTTCTGTCGATACGCAGTGCAGTGATCTTGTCATCATGTTACAGTTCAGCGTGGTTACCTCGTGTAACCGTTTCTGCCATCGCTCTATCACTTCATCTGAATTCGACATATAGGAGCTTTCGCGCTCCCATGGGATTCATCCATCTGTGGTGGGATTTACCCAGTCTTGCTCTCATGCGGTTATCTTGTAGATGCAGTCCAAATCATCATCACTTTCATAATCGCGCACTCGCTCTGTGTAGCGTGATCCTTCCGCAGGGTCCAAAGGTACGACTACGCGTAGAGACTTTTTCTCAAAACTCATCTTGTGCTTCTTCAAATTAATCACCTCGTTCATGTCAGTGGCCCAATCGATTCCTAAGAGTGTGGGGTAGGGATTGTTGTCATCAACAATATCTATCACTTCAAAGTCTGCTAGCGCGCTTGCCCCTTTAATATCCACGGTGATTCACTGCAATCTCCCCATAGGTATTATCTTTTGTTGGTTCACCATTCGCATCTAAATAGGAGACCATTGCAACGTAGGCCTTCCAATTCCCTCCCATGTCTGCTTCGGAAGAACATTCACGTCCAATCCTAGGTCTAGAATTACTTGGTCCATCTCATATTCTCCAATCTGCGCGGTCAACCTCATTTCTCTTCCCGTCTTCGTCGCATGCTTTCCAATCTTCCGGACTACGCGCAGCTCTCGTAGCGCGGTCCCAGCGCATCTATTAATGAGTTTCTGCAATCCCTTGACAACCTTACTGTCGTGCAGTAGCTTCATGCATGTTTCTAGGAATGTCGTAAGCATAGATGGGTCCATTTCCAACTTCGATCTATATTTGCTTCCTGAAGTGGATGAATCAACGAAGCTCTTCTTAGCTTCCATGAAGGCTTCCTTAGCGCACTCCAAATCAAACTATGCTTCCTTCATCGAAGCCTTGCGAACCCAAGTACTATCTTCAGGTTATTTTCCTTTATCATCTCACGTCGTAATTCCACTTCAAAGCACAATGTTCACATTTGAATCTTCCTCACACCGCTCATACCTCACCATCTATAGGTTCTGAGTTGAGGGAGGTTGTAGCGCTCCCTTGTTGCGCAACTTAGATATCAGTGTAGGACAATCCTCCGTCTTGTGATCAAACAAGGTACAACACAGACATGATGGACACGTTAGATTTGTACAATCATGGGCATAATGCCCTAGCTCACCACAACTATAGTATATCAACTTTCCACGACCTCTTCCTGGTACTCCTCCACCTCGGCCTCGTCTGCACCTTGAAATCTGGTTCGCACCACTCTTGCGTTCTGGTCAAGGGGTTGCGTTTCAGCCTGAACCCTGTAGGTGGGAGTTCTATCCATCATCAGCTCATAGCTTCTACAAGTGCGCTCATTGTGTCCAACCGATCTACAAAAATTACAGAACAATTGTTGCGAATTCTGTGTGTACTTCTATAACAGATGGCAGTTGTCCATAGCATGCTTTCCTCCCATTTGACAAATCGCGCACCACAAAGCAAGCTCCACACTAGGTCCTGCTTGTGCCTCCAGTCTTAATGACATCAGTCCTCCTCTCGCGAGGTAATTCACAAACACCGGGCAGTGGTCCTTGTCGTGACCCTGACCCTTACATTTAACGCACCATACCACTTTGCGCACTTCTGGTCAGGTTATCCTGTCATGTTTCAGACTCTGCATCTCAAGGCATAAGTTTTTCAACTACGTGTGGATCTGCTGAACTCCCAAGTTAGGATCCTGTATTAGGGTCTCATGCAGCCTCATCGTGATCTCCAAGGCTTCTACCTGAGTCATTAACCTCTGTTGTGACAACGCGTTCCTCAAATGCAGCGTCAGCGATGCTACAAACTGTTCACAGTGCTGTCCATCTGTCAAATTAGTCATATTAGCTTCCCGAATTGTGCACTTCAGTATCTGATCCAAATCCCAAGGAGTCTCACTTGGTAGCATTGTGATCTCTTTGAATCCAATGGTCGATTGTGCCTCTGACTTTGGCCTTCTAAATTCTCTGTTTAACGTAATTTTGATATCCACAATCGCTGCATTTGGATTGTCATTAGAATGCTTAATATACCAGGTCAGGGAGCGATCCTGTAGAGCACTGACCAGCCTCACTTTCTTTATATTATCATCTGTAACTCCCTACACTTCCCATACGTCTCTTATCACAAACCAAAATTGGTCTGGATCTTCATTTCCTACTCTCTTGAACACAAGAAACTTTATCGCGCTTGCCATATTGACTTGCGGTGGTGGCGGAGGTGGTACGGGAAAAGATGGAGGTGAAGGCAATGAAGCTAGTGGTGGTGTGGGTGGAGGTGGTATGCGCGGAATCCTCTGTCTTATCAAATTGATCGCACTTCGCGGCAAGACCTTTGCGATCTCTTCCTTGTCCCCTCGTGGAGGTGAAATCAAAGGGCTATTCTTTGGTCCCTTGCTTCCTTCGTTTCTGTAGGGTTTTCCACTTCGCGTGGCTTCAGAAATCAAGGTAATTGCATAACCCTCTTTTCACACAATAACATCTTAATCCAAGTATTTAGAGACTTTACGTACTTACCTCGTGGTCCTTTGAGAAATCGTCGCTTTGCCTCGCTATAGCTAACTAAAGTATCTACCGTGAACTCAGTAATGAATCTTCATATAATCTGATTGAGCCAGTGATCAACAACGCGTGTGATCTTATCCTCTGATGCTTCCAATCTGTGCACCAACTCTGGGGTCCACACAATAGGATTATTGAGCTTCCACCTTCCTTGGTTATTTGCTAGCTTTGCGATCCACTTGTACAACTCAATAGGGAAATATGCGAAGAAAATTTCGTGGATCTCTGTGTACAGGTAGCAGTCTAACCACTCTTCCTTTGATAGTTGTGAATTCATGTTCTCCTGCACCACGAACTCGTGAATTATCCTATGCAACCAACCTTCAATTTCTTTCTTGGTTGGATTCCAATAATACGACATCAGACATCTCTATGTAGATTCGAGTCCCGGCAACAAAACCGTTTGTTGGCTTGAGGGGCCCTGACCCAGGTTCAGAGTTATTTAGCTAAACAAATACCTGTATTATTGGCCCTTTAAGAAACAGCCCACGAAGCGCGGACTAAGGTCTCACCCGAAGCAGTATGGGGGGATGCTGGAACCAAGTTTTCGCACCCTTGAGATGTCTGAGGGGTCGATTTAGTCCAACTGTGAAACACCTTCGTGCATGTCACTTCGCGCACTTTCTTGACCTGCGCAGCCTTTGCGCTCTATTATAATCGCCTTTGCGTAGCCTTAACCAGGGGTTGAGGAACTTTCGTGTTGCTAAAGCGGCAATCTGCACTATTTCCCCAAGTTACATCACAAATTTTACTTATCTTCTTATAACATTTAGTTATCTTCACGTGAACAGATACTTTATCTTATATTCACTTATTCAACACATTCATATAAGTTCAGGCAGTAAATAAACAGTAAACTTGCAATTCATAACCAATATACTTCAATGCATAAAATAGGAAAAGATACAAAGAAATAAGGTAAAACTTCTTTTTATTATTGCTTCAATCGGTTACAGATTCAACCTGTGGTGCGCACTCAGCTGCAGGGGTCCGCACACTCAGCTGCGGACTACTAGGCCTCTGCGCACTCAACTGAAGAGCCTTCTCCTACTCTACGACCCAAAGACTTGACTTTGCACTTAGACTCAATGCTTCATCATCTCTTAGATTCTTCGATCTTCGATTTCTTGTCCCTTTACACTTAGAGCCTCGCTCTATTTATACAATCCCATGGTCCACGGACCATAGGTAGAACTCTCAAGCCGACATTACATTACAAAATTAAGGGAAAACAACCCTATGACTTAATTACAACTGCGCGCTCCGTGCCCACAAATCGCGGAGTCTTTACATCAGACTTAGTCAAAACTTGGGCTTTAAGCCCCAAAACTTGCCTTGGGGGGATCCTGCGCCCAACAAGCCCTGCCTACCACCATCTCTTTGATCACTGCAAAGTAATGCAGTAAAATCATTTTCCAGATCAGGGATTTTTTTTTCTTATGATTCGCCCCCAAGGCAAGAAGAAGGTTGTGGCCACGGCTTCTAGGAAGGGCTCCTCTGCACAACAATAGCAGATGGATGAGGTCGTGGAGGAGTATAGGGATATTTTTGCCTCACCCATAGGGGTAACTCTACACTGTCAGGTCAAGCACTCCATCGATCTGACCCCAGGCGCACCGCTTCCCAATGGACCAATCTATCGACGCTCTGTTCTGGAGTACGATGATATCAAGAGGCAGATTCAGGAACTATTGCAAAAGGGTGCATTAGGCCAAGCTCATCACCTTGTGGGAGCCTGATTGTATTGGTACAGAAGAAGGATGGGACCTGAAGACTTTGTATTGACTATCAGGCGTTGAACAAGATCACTGTCCGGAATAGGTACCCAATCCTGCGAATTGTTGACCTTCTGGACCAGCTCAAGGGGGGGAATATTTCAGCAAGATTGACTTAAAGTTAGGTTATCACCAGGTGCCTATCGAACCCTCCGATGTGTGGAAGACTTCCTTCAAATCCAAGGAGGGCCTTTTCGAATGGTTGGTCATGCCATTCGAATTGACGAACCCCCTTGCAACCTTCATGAGATTGATGGACGACATCTTGCGACCCTTCACCAATGCATTCATGGTGGTGTATTTAGATGACATCTTGATCTTCAGCCAGAGTTGGGAAGAGTACCTCCGCCATATTCGATAGGTCCTTCAAACCCTTCAACAAGACAAATTGTGTGCTAACTTGGAGAAATGCACCTTTGGCCTGACCAAGGTTCAATATTTGGGTACATCATTGATGAGCAGGGTGACCATGTGGACCCATCCAAGATACAAGTTATTCGAGATTGGCCAACCCCAACCACTCTAACAAATCTCTGCAACTTTTTGGGTCTTACCAATTTCTACTGTAGGTTCTTCTTGGGGTTCTCTCATATCACTTGGTCTTTAAGCCAAGTCAACAAGGGTGGAGCGAAAGCAAAGTTATTTTGGTTGGAAACCCAACAATGATCATTTTCTGAGTTGAAGAATCGCCTTTGTTCTGCACCAGTGCTCACATTACCAGACCTGCAACAACCATGTGATTGAGACAAATGCCTCTGACTATGTTATTGGTGTGGTTCTTACTCAGCATGGGCATCCAATGGCTTACCACAGTGAGACACTTTCAGACATAGTCCGAAAGTACCCCACTTACGACAAAGAAATGTATTCCATTGTGTAGGCCTACCGTCAATGGAAGCATTACATTATGGGGAAGGAAACAATCATCCACACAGACTATCGGCCTGTACAGTTCATACATACACAAGGGAAGTTTTTGAATGATCGCCATAAAAATGGTCCACCAATATGCAATAGTTCCATTTGAACATTAAGTATAAGAAGGACAACACCAATAATGTCACTGATTGCCTCAGCCAACCACCGTTCATGGCGCTAATCACTGTGCTTGACTCTTGTGGGCACGAGACATCAAGGTGGCCGCATCTTTACAAGAGCAATCCAGAATTTGGCAACATTTACCAGACACTCCTGGAAGGGAAGCAAGTTCCAAATTTTCACCTTCAGGATGCACTATTATGCCACTTGGGACACATATGTGTTCCTTTAAGGTAGTGTGCCAAGATGATTTGGGAGGCACACTAGAGTCGGGTGGGTGGACATTTCGAAGTAGAGAAAACAATGACGGTATTGCAGAAGTATTTTTATTAGCCAAAACTTCGTCAAGATGTTGGGAAGTACATTAGATCCTGCATCGCCTGCACCATTGCCAAACCAACCATTAAGAAGCAAGGCTTGTATACTCCTCTACCTACTCCTAGTTGGCCATCAGAATCTATCTCCATGGATTATATGTCGGGCCTTCCTTCTACTAAGCACGAAAAAGATTGCATTTTCGTGGTTGTCAACAGATTCTCTAAGATGGCCATCATGGCAGCCTGTAAGAAGAGTATCACAGCAAAGGCCACTGCTAAGCTCTTCTTTGAGTGAGTGTGGGTACACTTTGGGATCCCACAGTCCATTATGTCAGATCGAGACAACAGATTCCTGAGTGCATTTTTTATCAAGTCTCTGGTCGATGCTGGATACAAAAATTACTAAGTCCACGACTTTCCATGCCCAAACTGATGGCCAAAAAAAGGTTGTCAATAGGATGATCGTACATATTCTGTGCATGTACAACTCAAAGCATCCACGCACATGGGATGAAAGTCTCCCCTATGTCCAACACAGCTACAACAGATCTCTACATAGCTCAAAAGGCCACAACCCCTTTTAGGTAGGGCTAGGATTTCAGCCATTATTCCCCATTGACGTGGCCATACCATTTGCATCCACTTAGGCAGATTCAGCTCACGTGCAGTCCGAAGCTAAAAGGGCTAATAGCTTCATTGAGCGCATTCAACGCATCTGCCAACAGGTCCATGATATATTGGACAGAGAGAATGCTAAGTACAAGCAACACCATTGATCCAGGTGGATATTGGTGGCTACCCGCCAATTCCACTTGACCCCACCGTTGTTTCTTTTAGTTTTTCAGTTTCCTTAATTGTAGCACAATTTACTATTTTTAGCAGTTTTTCGAGTCCTGAACTTCTGAAGCCATTTTGAAGCCCTAAACTACGTTTATTTGGAAAACTGGGAGCAACATGGGTCTTCCCAAAGTATTAGTCCTCGAATAGATCTTTCTAACGAGGTATTGTGCACATCAAATATAGATTATATGCCAAAGTTACCACCCCGGGAAGTTGATGTACCAATTTACCCAAAACGGGGCCCATAGTTTGACGCTTCATCTCCTAGGGTTAGGTTTTTTTATGTTTAGGGTTTTCCATTGTTTCTCAACAATAAATAGGCCTTCGAGCCTCATTGTAAGACAGCTCAGAGGCATGTAGCCGCCACATCTGTTCTCAGAGATAAACTACCATCGCCCTAGCTAGTTTATTTCCATTTCTGTTTGTAAGCATATTTCAGTACTTTACAGTAATGAAATGAAGTATTATTTCTGCTACATCTTTGTATGTATGTTTATATCTATAATTTGGCATTCCTATTTAAATCTATATCAGTGGTATCAGAGCAGTCTTCTCTTTCTCTGTCTTTCTTTGCATGTCCCCAACGAGGTCGGGATATAAGGAGTTAGGGCTTGAACTGGTCGAACCTTTGCGAGACCAACCTCACAAATCCCGACAGCCTCCGATGGAGGATGAAAAGAAAGACCAGGGGCTAGGAGATCCCATCAAAATCTTGCTCGAAGAGGCCCTCGAGTGACCAAGGAACGCGATGATGGACAACTTTGCATAGATCCTTCAGCGGCTACCAAACGGCGACACATCTACTTCCAATAGCTACTCTGGAAGCGCCACACCCTTTAAGGTACAAGTTAACTTTTACATTCCCATATTTGAGGTTTAGATAGATGCAGACGCCATAGATAAATGGTTAAATTTGCTAGAAGGGTATTTTTCTGTTCATTATTTTTCCGGTGGGGAAAAGAGTACTTTCGCTCTTCTCAAAGCTGCCCCCCACGTCAAGGACTAGTGGAAAAACCTACTACGAGCAATAAGATGAAAGTATGGCCTCCATATTTTCAGTTGCACCCACTTGGAATTCATTCCGGGCTGCCATCAAGGAGTAGTACTATACTACCCTGTCATAAGCTATGATGATCAATACATAAAGTGGACCACGTTGCGGTGGGGAAGGGACCAAGACGTGCCGAAGTTTACCAATATTTTCCATACCCTTCGCACAAAGTTGGGTATCAAGGATTCAGAGTAGCATTTGTTACTCAAATACCATGGTTGCCTGCACAGGTACATCCAGGATGAAATAGAATTCCTGAACATCTCCTCACTTGGCACGGCATACCAATATGCCATCAAGATCGAGCACAAGTTTAAACAGAAGAAGCGATACTTTGGATCTGCGAATCTGAAGCAAGGGAAAGGTGCCCCCAAAATGCAGAACAAAGGACAAAGCCAAGGTGGGGCGGCCCAAGACAACCCGCCAAAGCTACAAGCAAAGAATAGCGTCGCGAAGCTGAAAAAGGACATGGGAAAGTGGTGTGAGTTCCATAAGAGCTCCACTCACAACACAAGTGAGTGTCGGGCCAAGTAGTCATTGGTGGCCAAGCTAAAAGTTTCAAAATCAGATGCATGTTACGACTCTGAGTCAGAACCCGACAAGGGGAATGACAAAGGGAAGCAGATTATTGATGCGGAGCCCAACGCCACCGTTGCCACCATGAACATCTAGAAGGAGGAACCCAAAGATCTAGAGGAGGAGGAGCGCCTCTTCCACTCCCAAATGTGGGTAAAGGGCTCCTCGCTACAATTCATTGTTGACAGCGGGAGCCAAAAGAAGCTCATTTCGGCATAGGTTGTGAAGCGGCTAGGCTTAACGACCACAACACATCCACAACCGTACACCATCGAGTGGCTTCAGCAAGGACGAGATCTTCGCGTGAGCCAACAATGTAACCTTCCATACAACATCAAGCCCTTCACAGATGAGGTATTGTGTGCCGTTGCTCCCCTTGATGTTTGTGATGTATTATTGGGCCAACCATACTTTGGGAAGCGACATGTTGTGTATGAATCAAGGCTTTGTGTTGTTATTGTTACTTTGGGAAATAAGTTGTACAGGATATCCAAGGTAGCACGCCTACCGCCATCTCTTTGGTTATTGTAAAACAATGCAGTAAGCTCATTTCCAAAACAACGAATTTTTTTTTCTTGATGATACGCCCTCAAGGAAAGAAGAAGACGGTGGCCACGACCTCCAAATAGGGCCCCTCCGCACGACAGTTACACATGGACAAGGTTGTGAGTAGTACGAGGACATCTTCACCTCCTCCGTAGGGGTTCCTCTGCATTGTCAGGTCAAGCATTCCATCGATTTGACCCCAGGTGCACCGCTGCCCAATGGACCAATCTATCGGCTCTCTGTTCTAGATAACAATGAAATCAAGAGGCAGATTCAGGAGTTCTTGTAAAAAGGTCACATATGTCCGAGTTCATTGCCCTGTGGGAGCTCGATCGTGTTGGTACAAAAGAAGGATGGGACTTGGAGACTCTGTATTGACTATTGAGTGTTGAACAAGATCACTATCTGTAATAGGTACCCGATCCCACGGATTGATGACCTCCTGGACCAACTAAAGGGCGCAAAATATTTCAGCAAGATCGATTTGAAGTCAGGATATCACCACGTCCCAATCGAACCCTTCGATGTGTGGAAGACTGCCTTTAAAGCCAAGGAGAGCCTTTTCGAATGGTTGGTGATGCCTTTCGGGTTGATGAATGCTCCTACAACCTTCATGAGGCTAATGCATGACATATTGTGGCCATTCACCAACTCATTTGTAGTGGTATACTTGGATGACATCCTGATCTTTAGTTGGAGTTGGGAAGAGCACCTCCACCACATCCGACAGGTTCTCCAAACACTGCGGCAACACAAGTTATGTGCCAATTTGGAGAAATGCACTTTTGGCATGACCCAGGTTCAGTATCTGGGATACATTATTGATGAAGGGGGGGTGCATGTGGATTTAGCCAAGATGTAAGTCATTCAGGATTGGCCATCTCCAACCACTGTGATAGAGCTCCCCAACTTTCTGGGTCTTTCCAACTTCTACCGTAGGTTTGTGTTGGGATTTTCTCATATCACTTGGCCCTTGAGTCAAGTCACCAAGGGAGGAGCGAAAGCAAAATTCTTTTGGTCTGAATCTCAACATAAGGCATTCTCAGAGTTGAAACATCGTCTCTGCTCAGCACCAGTGCTCACATTACTAGACTTGCAACAACCATTTGAGGTTGAGAGAGATGCCTCTGATTATGTTATTGGGGCAGTCCTTACTCAACACAGGCATCCAGTGGCATATCTCATTGAGACACTTTCAGACACAGTTCGAAAGTCTCCCACTTATGACAAAGAGATGTATTCCATTGTGCAGACCTACTGACAATGAAAGAATTACATTTTGGGGAAGGAAACGATCATCCACACAGACCACTGGCCCTTGCAGTTCATACAAACCTAAGGGAAATCACAAAATGATCGCCATTAGAAGTGGTCCATATACCTGCAACAGTTCCATTTGAATATCAAGTATAAGAAGGGAAACACCAATAATGTTGCAGATTGCCTTAGTCGACCACCGATCATGGCGTTAACCACCGTTCTCAACTCTTGTGGGCATGAGACTTTTGACTGGCCACTTCTCTACAAAAGCGACACAGAATTCGGCCACACATACCAGACACTCTTGGAGGGTCAACATATTCTAGATTTTCACCTCTAGGATGCCTTGTTATGCCACCTGGGTCACCTTTGTGTTCCTTCAAGTGAGCATTCCAAGATGATTTGGGAAGCACATTACAATCGGGCTACTGGGAATTTCGGGGTTGAGAAAATAGTGGTAGTACTGCAGAAGCATTTATATTGGTCAAATCTTTGACACGATGTCGGGAAGTACATCAGATCATGCATTTCCTGCGCCATTGCCAAACTGACCATCAAGAAGCAAGGCCTCTATACCCCACTGCCTACCCCTAGTCAACCTTGGGAATCCATCTCCATGGATTACATGTCGGGCCTTCCTTCTACTAAGCATGGAAATGGTTGTGTTTTTGTGATTGTCAACAGGTTCTCGAAGATGGCCATTATGGCGACATGCAAGAAGAATATCACAATGGAAGCCATTGCTAAACTCTTCTTTGTACGAGTGTGTGTACACTTTCAGATCTCCCAGTCTATCATCTCAGATCAGGACAACAGGTTCCTCAGTACATTTTGGTCCAGTCTCTGGTCGATGTTGGACACCAAACTCACTAAGTCGACAGCCTTCCATCCCCAAACTGATGGTTAGACAAAGATTGTCAACAGGATGATCGTACACATTATGCGCATGTACAACTCAAAGCATCCATGCACATGGGATGAGAGCCTCCCCTATGTTCAACACAACCATAACAGGGCTCTCCACAACTCGACTGGCCACAACCCTTTTCAGGTGGTCTTGGGATTCCACCCACTATGTCCCATTGATGTGGCCATGCCATTTGTAGCTACTCGGCAGATTCGGCTCATGTTGAGTCTGGAAAAGATAAGGAAAACAGCTTCATTAAGAACATCCAACATATTCATGAGCAGGTCCACGACATTCTGGAGAAATCAAATGTCAAGTACAAGTAGTGACATGATCAACATCGGGTGCCACGCAAGTTTCAGGTGAGCGACAAAGTTTGGTTGCATTTGCAAAAGGAACGCCTTACTGGAGCACATCGGAAACTTAGACCACTCCGATATGGTCCTTATACCATTACCAAGGCTATGGGAGATAATGCATTTGAGCTCAACATTCCCCCATTCCTTGGCTTGCACCCAGTGTTCAATGTGGACCGCCTTCAGCCATTCTTTCCGTCATTACTAGACACATCCGACATTGCAGGACAACTCACACCCACAGAGTTAAATCCAGATTGCATGGAACAAGCTGCAATTGATTAGATCATGGACACACAGATCAAGCACACTCACCAACAGAAGATCCAACTGTATCGAGTTGTCAAAGCAGTCCAACTCCTTCACCAGGGCAAGTGGCTCACCAAGGACCAAGTTCAACAGAAGTTTCCTCATCTCATGGAGGAACTCAACGCAATGAGGACCATTGCTTCCTAAGGGGGGAGGAATGATCTAGGTGGATATTGGTGGCCACCCGCCAATTCCACTTGGACCCCCACCATTGTTTCTTTCAGTTTTTCAGTTTCCTTAATTGTGGCACAATTTACTATTTTTAGTAGTTTTCGGGTCCTGAACTTCTGGAGCCGTTTTGAGGCTCTACGTGACGTTTTTTTGGGAAAAATAGGAGCTGGTTGATATCCCAAGTTGCTCTCCCCAAAGTTGTAGTCCTTGGATAGATATTTCTAATGAGGTATTGTGTGCGTCAAACAGAGATCATATGCCAAAGTTACAACCCCGGGAAGTTGATGTATCAATTTACCCAAAATGGGGCCCATAGTTTGGTGCTTCATCTCCTAGGGTTAGGTTTTTGGATGTTTAGGGTTTTCCATTATTTCTCAACAATAAATAGGTCTTCGAGCCTCATTGTAAGATAGTTTAGAGGCATGTAGCCACCACATCTCTTCTTAGAGATAAGCTACCATCGCCCTAGCTAGTTTAGTCCATTTCCATTTGTAAGCATATTTTAGTATTTTACAGTAATGAAATGAAGTATTATTTCTGATGCATCTCTGTATGTATGGTTATATCTGTAATTTGTTGCGTCCCTATTTAAATCCGGATCAGCCATGATCAGCGTCGAGTACCGCAGAAGTTCCAGGTGGGCGACAAAGTTTGGCTACATTTGCAAAAGGAGCGCCTTGCTGGACCCCACTGCAAGCTTCATCCGCTCTGATATGGGCCATACACCATCACCAAGATCGTCGGTGACAATGCCTTTGAGCTCAGCATTCCACCATTCCTTGGTTTTCACTGAGTGTTCAATGTAGATCGCCTTCGGCCATACTTTCATAATTGTTGGACACATCTAACATTGCAGAACAACTCACACCAGCAGAGCTCAACCCGGACTGTATGGAACAAGCCACAACTGATCAAATCATGGACACACAAATCAAGAACACTCGGTAACATAGGATACAACTATATCAAGTTGTCAAAGCAGGTAAACTCCTTCACATAGGCAAATGGCTCACTAGGGACCAAGTTCAGCAAAAGTTTCCTCATCTCATGAAGGAACTTAATGCAATGGGGACCATTACTTCCTAAGGGGGGAGGACTGATCCAAGTGGATATTGGTGGCCATCCTCCTGTTCCACTTGGACCCTCACCATTGTTTCTTTCAATTTTTTAGTTTCCTTAATTGTAGCACAATCTACTATTTTTGGCAGTTTTTCTGGTCCTGGACTTCCAGAGTCTTTTTGAGGCCCTAAATGACGGTTTTTTGGAAAAATATCATTCCAGCAATCTCTTTAGCAATCGTGTGGGTAGTTGTAGTCCTCAAAGAGATATTTCCAACTACGTATCATATGCGTCAAACAGAGATAATACGACCAAGTTATGACCCGGGAAGTTGGCTGCCCAACTAACCCCAAAGGGGCCCATAAACTCTTGGTGTTACATCTCCTCGGGTTAGGGTTTTGGTTGTTTAGGGCTTTCTCTTATTGCACAATGATAAAAAGTTCCTTGAGCCTCATTGTAACTCATTCCAAAGGCATGTAGCTGCCACATCTCTTCTCAGAGATAAGCTACCATTGCCCGAGCTATCTTATTTCCATTATGTTTGTAAGTAGAGTTCTATATTTTTCTATTAATGAAATGAAGTGTTTTTCTACTGCATCTCTTTGTTTATGATTATATTTGTAAGTTGTAGCATTCTTGTTTAAGTTCGGATCAACCTAATAGATGATAATGCAGCTAATGGTATAAGGGAACAATGCTTCTTCGCGATTCTCAGATAAGTATGAGACCCCTATGATTAAATATGTTGTTTACACTTGTAGATTGCATTGATGCCAAGTGTTTGATAGAATTTCAGTCCTGATTGTGGATGGTCAGGCCTAGTCTTCGAGTTAGTTTTTGGTTTATTAGTTTTTTCATCATGTGTTTAATGGATTCTGAAAGTTACAACAAGTTCTGGGTAGTGGCCGAAATACTGGGCTTGAAAAGTGCCTTAAATCTCACAAACTCTGGCAAAGGTCTACTGGAAATAGTCCCTGGACATAGGCATGTAGGCTTGTGGGAGCATCTAGAGCTCTCTAGAAGCTGGCATGCCCATAACATGGGAGCATGTAGAGGTTTAATAGCATAAAAACTCAATGGAACCTAGGGGAATGATACCTGAGTGGTTGGGATGGCTCCTGGTACTGTTATTGTTGATGTGGAAGGTATGTTGGATGTGTTTATGTCGATTCCACTTCCTTAAGGTCACCTAGGAGGTTAAATCATATCATAGTAGCCTCTCATCACATGTTTACCCCGGTTGGCTAGTTACTTGGGTAGATATGGGAGGAGGGCGCTACAAGAACCATACACCAACATGCAAAGCCATGCATGTCAAAACCAACTAGGAAAACACACATCCAATATGTTACCTACAAGTATCCCTGCTAAAGCTACTTGATCCTCCTCTTCCTTCCTTGATCATTGCTTTCCTTCCTTTTGTAACAGCCCTGGTGAAAAATCCATGTAATAAAAGTAAATAACGGCATAATAATAACCACGGATGATGGGACACGTATTCCAAGCTGAATGTTGGGCAAAGTCCTAGTGATGGGGATCTCTTGTGATTTTTTGTGGCTAAGGAAATTGGCAAAGGCAATGGCTAAGGCTTTGTAAAGGCAAAATGTAATTTTGGCACATTGATTTA
>APFE030836268.1:2057-31249 GCA_000404065.3 Pinus taeda | reverse complement strand
TGGAGGATGGTCGGGATTGTCAGTGGATTCCTAACCTTTTCATTTCCTAGATAGCCATGGTGATTGAGGGTTTACTTTCATTGTTTTGTTTTGGTTGGTTCTCATGTTTCCTTAGCTTGGGTTGAGCTATTAGTCCTCGAAGCCCTGGTTGTACAAACTCTCTGGAAGCCCTGTAACAACTTGGGTTGAGTTACTAGTCTTGGAAGTCTTGGTTGGACAAACACTCTAGAAGCCCTTGGTGGGTTGAGTTACTAGTCCTGGAAGCCTTGGTTGGACAAACACTATGGAAGCCCTGAATAAGTTGTGGGTTGAGCTAATAGTCCTGGAATCCTTGGTTGGACAAATGCTCTGGAAGACTTGGATGGAGACCAACTTGCTGATGGTTTTGTGATGTCCGACCATGAGGTGGAATCACTATTTGATGGGTTGAAGTGGATGGCCTTTGGAAGCCCTAGATAAGTTTTGATTGATGTGTTATATGAGATCCCATATTCATGCTTGGAATATGGCACAAGGGTGAATGATTGAAGAGAGATTTGGCTTAACCATTCTATGGTCAGGTGGAACGTTGAAGTCCCATCCTAGGTTTGGATTTTGCATCATTAATGAAATGTTATTTAATCTTTTATTTCTATGATAATTTTGATGGATTGTATGTGATGTGTATGGTTGTACTTTCATGAGTATTTGTGCTGCTATTATGTTGGTTATGTATGTGTTTTATGACAACATGCATGTATGGCTTTCATCATGTTTTTAATTGTAATTGAATGATCAATGTATCTATGACCTAATGGAAGGAATGGCAGTTGATGTGTTGAGGCATCGATGGTTCTTAGCGATTCTCAACTAAATATGAGACCACTATGCTCAGAACTGTTAATTACAACTGTACATTACACAGTTGCAATATGTTTGATGAAATGTCTGTCATGGCTAGTAGGGGTCCAATCAAGGTCTTAAACAAGTATTTGGTTTAATACTATCATTTCCATGTTATTTTACTGATTTGAAGAGATGGTTCAATTATGGGTAGTGACCTGGCTCTAGGCCTGAAAAAGTGGCTCAAATCCCGGAGCCGCTGGCATAACACTAGCAACTTTGGTCTGTGGTCGTTGGCATGCAAGCTTGTGAGAGCAACTTTGGGTTTTTGGTCGCTCCCTTTCCCATAGCATGATAGTGATTATGGCCTAAGAGATCCAGAACATTAGTGGGACCTAGGGACAAGCTTTTTGAGTGGTTGACATGTATCCTGAGGGTCCTATAGCTGATAATTAATGTCTGTATGTTGTGTTTCCATCAGTTTCACTTCCTTAACGTGATTTAGGAGGTTGAGTCATATCATAATGGATCCCTATTGGGATTTGAAACATTGACAGAATATGGGTATTACTGTGGGTTCTTTGGTTATTAGTTCAAACAATATAAACCACAGATGTCTAAAATCTAGACTCTTAGTGGATGTTGAGTGATTTGAAGACATTTCCATCCCATGATACGAAAATCGGAGACAAAACAAATGGCATCCATGACGTAGGCACTTAAAAATAATGGGGGGTAAACCCCTGAAGTGAAACTTCTTTTAGTTCGATATCCTAAAATAGCAGAGGCTAACTTATCTGATAAAATTTGGGCCCAAACCATTATGGTGGCATTGGTAGCCACATCCAATAGAGGTAACCATTGATGAAAACTTATTGATGTCTGGTCTCCCAAACAATCTACACAACATTGCAGCAGCGAAACAATAAGGAGAAGAAAGAGATCCAGTGGCATACATACCATTTTTATCCTTCTTTAATCTTTCCTCGTTGTTTGACCAATGCTTTGTGCAATCTGCCAAGTCTTCGTTCTCCTTGGCAAACTTTTCTACAAACTGCTTGTTGTAGCTAGCCTGGGGTTCTGGCAAGTGATACATGTGTCTCAAATTGCTTGGGGTAAATGAACCCAAGACTTGTTGACTGGCCGTCTTGAAATCTCTATCAGATATATCTACGTGATCTATAACCCATTTCACCATATCAGTGTAGGGGAGTATCTTCGGCCTCGCAGCAATACAGTGTAGAAACGAGCATGCAAACTTAGTTAAGGACGCTTCAGAAGAGCCACGTCCATCTACTGTAACTATATCCTTCATAATCCTCCATTTTTCCTATTCTAACTATTGGTACATGGCTTCCTAGGTAGATATCCCTGCGTCCCTAGTACAAGTGGTGTCTGTGAATAATGGAGTCATTTCTGTTTTCTCAGATGTGGGTGCCTTGCCTTTCTTCCCCATTTTTCATGTATTAAGTTCTGCATACTCTTCTTGAAAATTGCAAGCAGAGAGCGAGGATATGATCAAGATGCTAGTGAATACAAGAAATATAAATAGAAAGACAAAAATAAGGCGACGAGAAATCTTTAATTCTTAAATCATATCAAAGATATCACCTTGCGTCAAATGGTCCTTTACCCTGATCCGAATTGTTTTTTAATAAATGACCACTAATGGACCATTAAGCTAAAATTTAATGTTCATAAATTTGCATCGAACGACGTAAAGTACTATCATAGAACTCCGAGCCCTTAGATCTGCGATAAAAGCGATTTGCTTCACAATATTGCAGATCGCAATATTGTAAAACCTATTATCGTTAAAAACCATTGTTTCGTCGGGCGGCTGCGATATGCGATTTGCGAGAGGCTATCACATTTCGCTATATTTGGGTGTTTTATATAAAGTAGCGTCACAGAATTTGGAATTTGCGATGCGATAAGGTTGTAAGACTTTGTGATCTCGCATTCTCGTGAATCGCATTTTCAAAGAGTTACTTTTATAAGCCCGCTGTGATCTTTTGCGATGCAATAATATCGTTTTAAAAGTGGGTTTTTCAAAGCTTCTGTTAATATTCGAGACTTTCCGCTTATAAAGCTATTCTTAGGTCTTATGGTCATATAATGTTTTTTTATAAGGAAACACATAGTTTGTGATGTTTTATGTGCTTGGAGTATGAAAAGGTAAATTTACATGTTTTAGCAAGTTCCACTTTGATATCTTGTTTTATTCTAAAAACAAAAAGGCAACATTAAATGCTAAGATTTGATTTTTTGGAAGGGTCCCCATTTATTAATGTTATTGCTAACACTAATAAAAAGGGGGGGTTGTTGATGGTCACAACAATTGGCGATTCACTTGAAAGAACCAGTTATCTTTGATGGTTTTTTTAATTTTCTAAAACTTCTAAAATAGAAATGGTTTTGAAAATCAAACTTTATTGTAGAAATATAAGGTAAACAGTGCTATTTGCTAACAACAACATCTTGTTCCAACTATCCTTATTCTGATTATCTTCTTCCCAAACTTAGTCATTGTACTTACATTAGTCATTACTTGGTTTGTAAAGATAAAAACGAAGATATCTCCTTAAATCAGTTTAGGTGTGCTCATTTGTCGTAGGTAGAGCCTCTGCTGCTAGCAGGCGTCCATAGCCTCAACACGGTTACCTGTTACCCAACAATGATCCAGTATCCTACTGAAGAAGCACACAATTTTCAAAGATAAATCCTCATATACACTTATTGTTTTTTCTTTTAATTCTTAAAGAACAATTTCCTGGTTTGGTGGCCAAAATTGACAGTGCCATTCACTTGATTTATAACTTAACTAAACAAGCTAGCTCGTGATGAGACCCCTTGTCTTTGATTGAAACAATCTCAAGCCATTACCTTGTTTTGGTATGTAGTTTGGCAATGTTAGTTAGTTATAATATTTATGATCATGATAAGCTGGCTCTTGATGAGACCTCTTATTCTTTAAGTTTAAAGTGCATAGTTGGATTACTCTTTGAATCTTGTAATTTCCTAAAGTGGGCAGGAAGTCATTGGTTCCTTAAGAATTCTTCTGGATGACAATTGAAGAGTTTAAAAATAGTTTTTCTATAGAGAATCTTTGTCTTGTTATTGATACCTTTTATGACTGATGTGAGGAAAACTTCTTCTTAAGGTTGATTTTAACCAAAACTTGTATAGCTGAAACAAAAGAACAAGTAATTTTTTTTTAGAATAATAACACTTGACCCTATGTTTAAAAAATAAAGATTAATTTTCCTAACCACTTCCACTTATACAAGCGAAAAAACAAAATTGACAAGAGACACTATTCTTTTCGTGGAAACCAAAAGTAAACATTTTCAACCTGTTTTATTATCTAAAAGAAAACTAAACTAAAAACAATAATCTACAGAAAAAAAATAGAAGAGATCATCTTCTATGGGAAATATTTTTTAAGGATCTGCCCATTAACAGGTAAAGACTCTCTTTTCCCTGCTAAATCTTGTAACATGAAATTCAATGGACCTATGATTTCAACAATTTGGAATGGTCCAAGCCACATCCGTTGGAATTTAGTATGTTTGCCTTTCTCTTCATGGGTTTTATCCCATTTCAATACTAAGTCTCCAAGCTGAAAATCTTTTCTAGATACCAAGTTTGAATCAAAAGAAGCCTTTACTAATTGTTTATGATGTGCATTGGTAATTCTGGCCTTTTCTCGTTCCTCTTCAAGCTTAAGGATCTGCAATTGTCTTAATTGGAAGGATGAGGAAGGGGTTTCTTCAATGAATTGAACTAAGGCTAAAAAAGGAATATCTAGATTAGTTGGGAGGACCACTTCTTTCCCATAAACTAAATTAAAAGGAGAAGTGCCAATAGAAGTTTTCTGAGTTATTCGATCTGCTCAAAGAGCTAGATTAAAGACGTATGCTAGTTTCTATGATTTTGATAAATAGTCCATTTAATGATTCTAATAAGGTTTTTGTTTGTTGACTCAGCCAATCCATTTCCTTGTGGATAATAATTGGCAGAATACTTAAGCTTAAAACCTCTTTTGAGTGCAAATTCAGTCATAGCATTACCTGAGAAATATGATGCATTATCGAACATTAAAGTAGAAGGTAAGCCAAACCTGATAATTATGAATTGATCTATAAATTCGGTGATACACTCAGAGTTGGTTGACTTGAGTGGAACTGCTTCTACCCATTTGGTAAAGTAATCAGTAGCTGTAAGGATGTACTTATGCTGTTTAGAAGAGTGAGGAACGATCTCACCTATTATATCTAATCCCCATTGTTCAAATGGTTGATCGATGATGACCGATTGTAATGACAACGATGGTTTCCTTTGTCTTCTAGCAACAATTTGACAAATCTGACATCTTCTTACATAGCTATGTGCATCCTTAAATAATGTTGGCCAGTAGTAGCCTGCGTGCAAGATTTTGTGTGCTGGTGCATCTCCTATGTAATGTCCACCCGCTGGTCCATCATGAAGTTCCTGCAATACTTTTTCAGCTTCAGATTTCTCAAGGCATCTAAGAAGAACATAATCATAATTCATCATAAAGAGTACATCATTTACAATTTGGTATTGTTTAGCTTTTAGTCTTAGGGCTCTTCTCTTTGTATGATTCAAATGTGAAGGAGCATATCCATTTTTTAAGTAAAACATGATATCAACATATCTTGATTCAGTGTCGTTTAGGCTTACCTCATACATTTGTACCTCACTCTCTGGAGACTGTGTTTCTGATATGTGCGAGCTCCAGCCAACATCCTGCAAAAACCTTGACCTTTTACAATGTTTGCTGGTTTGATTTCAGCGTCATATTCTTGCAGGGCTGTGACCCAATTTGCCCTCTTTTCATCCACGTCTTTCTGTACCAAAATATTTCTTACCACTGGGAATGGTACTATTATTTTTGTATGAGTCTTGAGAAGGAAGGGTCTAAAGTGTTTGATTGCTTTGAATACAACATAAGCCTATTTCTTAATGTCAGAGTAATTTAATTTAGCTCCTTGCAAGTTTGAACTGAAGAAGGCAATTGGGGCTTCGACTTTATCTTGATTGGCTTGTGTGAGTATTGCAACATATGATTTCTCAGAGGCAAATGTATACAAAATGAAAGGATCAAACATGTTTGGAGTCGCTAGAGATAGGGCATTTATAATTTCTTGTTTTATCAGGCTGAATGCTTCATGTTCTACCTGACCCCAATTGAAGAGAGAGTTTTTCCTTATCATGGCTTGGAGAGGTGACACGATTCTTGAGAAGTTGGAGACAATTCTTTTAACGAAATTGATCTGACCAAGGAAGGATTGCATCGCTTTTTTGTTATGGGGTAAGGATACCTCAGAAATCTCCTTAATCATATCTGGATCAATATGGATTCCAGATTTAGACATTAGGAATTCGAGAAGCTTTCCTTCACTTAATGCAAAAAAAGACTTGTTTGGATTAAGTGAGATCCCATATTTTTGACATCGTTGGAAGATCTGTTTTAAGTCTCTGAGGTGACTACTACGTTTTTTAGAATACACTGTTATGTCATCTAACTAAATCACCACTGACTTATTCACTAATCCTTTAAACGCAATGTTCATGGCCCTTTGAAACGTGGCATCGACATTAATTAACCCAAATGGCATCTTTTAATATGCATAAGTGCCCCATTTCGTTCTAAATGTAGTCTTCAATTAATCATTTGGGTGGACTAAGATTTGGTTCTACCCCGAGAAGCCATCTAAAAAGGACATCAGTTCAGACCCTACAACTGATTGTAATATCTATTCCATAGGGGGTAGTGGAAAATTATCCTTTTGGCAAGCTTTATTGAGATTTCGAAAGTCAATACAAATCCAGATATCTCTGTTTTTCTTTCTGACTGGTACTAGGTTTGAAACCCATCTAGAATGCCTAACAGGAAAAATAATTTTGGCTTTCAGTAATTTGTTCAACTCAAAATTAATCTGGTTTTCTAAATTGGGATGGATTTTCCTCAATTTCTGTTGGACTGGCTTTTCATCAGCGATCATCGGAATTGAATGTTGTATGATTGAAGTGTCATAAGTTTTGAGATCATCGTAATTCCAGGCAAAGACATTTTTCTATTGTTTCAACAGTCGAATGAAAGCTGATTTTTCCTCGGGTGTTAGACCAAGACCTAAGTTGATATTCTGTGGTTTTATGTCAGTCCCTAGATTCACTAATTCATATCTTAGAGTTGAACTCTGAAGTTTGGAATTGGTGGACCTTTTGAATCTGTCCTTTAAATCATATAGGTCTTCCAACTTGACTACGTATTTGGGTATAACGTTATTGCTGCTTCCTTGTTCTAGCTGCTTGTCATGTTGGTCTTCATCAATTATCTGATTATTGTAAGAGTCTTCTGAAGTCAAAAAACTTACAATATCAGGGTTATCGTTGAAAACTTTCCAGTTGGTAACATTATCAGGAATGGAGGGTCTAAAGATTAATTCAATTGAGAATCTATCTGGACTATAGTCTTCTGATGGAATGAGCTTGGAAGCTACATTAGCAAGGAGATCAACACTAGCATTTTGGAGTTCGGGAATAGATGAAATATTAAATGCTATAAAGTGTGAAGCCAGGTCTTGTACTAACGATTGATAATACTTCAAGCGTCCTGATAGACAATGCATAGTATTTCTTACCTGCTTGATAACAATCTCAGTATCTCCAAAGACTTGTAGATATTTGATATCAAGCCCAATTGCCTTGTATAACCCTTGAACTAACGCTCCATATTCAACAGTATTGTTTGTGCAATCCAACTCGAGTCTACAAGTTAGCATGGTTTTCTCTCCTTTTGGACTAATTAATATACAACCTGCTCCTGCTCCATCATTAGACTTAGAACCATCAAAAATAACTTCCAAAACAAAGATTTATTTACAGGTCTATTTAAAAAATTAAAGCATCTACAAGTATTTGTTTGAGAAAAATCTTCTATCTAAGATAAAACTGAATTTTCTAAAAAAGGTGAAGTATGAGCATTGAAATTCGCTAAGAATGAATCAGCAGAATAGTTTCCAATTATGTTATTGTTGTACGCTATAGGTTCATTTTCTCATTCTAACTCCGTTACTTTTTGGCGTCTTTCTCGCTCAACCTTTATCTGATTTGGTTTACCATTGTAAGGGAACCACATATGAGACTAGTCGGTCACAAAGTAACCATGGAGCTTCTCTGACCAATGCCTACTAAGAATTAGTCCATAAAATTCAAGAATATCCGCAACAAGTATATCAATGACTTGACATATCTTTGGATTTGTTGAAAGCCTTATGGTCACTTGATTAAGCTCACCGATGACCTCAACTTGAGATCGATCCAGCTATACTATGCGTACTGCAGATTTCTGAAGTTGGACATTTAACTTTGCGCAAAATGTCTTAGGTAAAATATTAGATGAAGCAACAAAGTATACCAGATAGTTATGCAAATTTTTATTGAAAACTTCAAAGGTAAGGAGAAATGGAGGAGTATGGGATTTTGACCTTCCTCCAATTAAAGCAATGTCAATTGGATCAACTTTATTTGACATACCAATCAGAGGTATTCCCATTTCATGAGTATCTTGTGAGATTACAACGGCAGGTAGAGGCACAATAGATACTACATGCAGCTCTTTCAAGAGCAGTTTCTGTTGATGCTTTAATTTGCTTAGCTCATGAAAAGTAATATTAGACCTAGTCTTCTTCATGTCTTCAACAATCTTATACTCCATTTCATCAGAGATGATAAACATTTTAGATGGAGTTGTTGAATCAGATTGGACTGGGTTTGTCTAAATAGCCTTTGGTGAGGATTTCTTACCCGCGATTTTATCCTTAGGAGCCGGGCTCGAGTTTTTCTGTTTAGAACTGGATTGTGGAGGATCAAGTTGATTTCTACTTCTCGTAGCAACAGGCAATACATCTTGATCTTCTTCATCTGGAAGAATGAAGTCCCACATTCCTTGTAGTTCCACGACTTCATCATCATCATTGTGTTCCTCATTTGAAACCTCCTCTTCTTCCCCTTCTGATTCTGCATTTGTTATAGCATTTGGAGGTTTCGGATCGATTGAAGGATTCCTCATGATGGGTTTAAAAGGTTTCTTGGAAGAGGTTTCTACTACTTGTTTCTTAATATCAACCATTTCGTTGGACATGGATTTAAAACTTTCTGTAACCCTTCCAAGTCGAATGGGTCCTTTGATTTTTTTTTCTTAGGATCATCTCTAAAAGTGACCTTTTTAGACTTTCTTTCATCTACAACGTTTTTCTTTTCTATGCCTAGGATACATTTTTCTACAGCGATCGCCTCTTTTATATTTTCAACCAATGTTGGCTTGGCAGCCTATATACAAAGATTGCTGAATTTGAAGGCAAAGCGGAAATATAACATTCATTTTGGACTTCGTTACTAGGCTTTGATGCTGCTGGTATTTTATTTAATAATTTATTGAAGCGAGAATTGAAATCCTTAATTGGTTCTCTTGGTTCGGCTTCCAAATTGGAGAGGTCATTGATTAAAGTTGTTGTAGATCGGTCATCTCCAAATTTAGTTAAAAACTGATCTTGAAATGTATCCCAGTTATTAATGGAGCCTGATGGTAATGAAAAATACCATGATCCTGCTGCTCCTTTTAAAGTATAAGGGAATAATCGTACAACTGCATCCTCCTCTGTTACTCCATTTAGATTAATGGATAATATGAAATTATTTATATGCTCTTCAGCTGATAGGCCAGTGTCAGGGTTGAACTTGGGGAGCCATTTTTCAGGATGAGCTGGTAATTCCATAGGGGCGTAGGCATTCTCACAGTTCTTGGATTAGCCCATGGTCTTGGTGGAGGATTTCCTGCCATCATTGGAGTATGGATAGGGGGAGGTGTTGCAGTAGTTGAAGGTGGTTGGGTAAAGGAGGATGTTGCCCCTGTACTGGTGTGAACCATGTTCTGGAGTTGAGGGGTGGATGAATGAACTTGTGATGATATGGATGGGATGGTAGATGCAGATGATGATAAAACCTCACTCTGAGATTCTTGGAGGACTGGTATGTTCCACTTATGAAACCTATCATCAAATACTTCACATGTGAGGGTAGGTTCTCCAGACTTTATGCCTACCATATCAGATTACTTATGCACTTCACCAGGGTCAGAATGATGAGTATTCCATATTTCATATGCAAAAACATAGAGAGGATGACTGTAATTACAAAAAGAAAACCATACCCACAACAACTCAATAGTATTTATCACTTTGCTGTCATCAAAATTATTGTTTTGCATCAACTTGCTCAGTTGGGTGTGTCATGGGAAACTTTCATTGCCCATGAGATATTCAAGGGGGCTCAAATTTTTGCAGATCCTCAAGAGGAAGGTGAACCTTTCGGGCATCAAAAGGAGCCTGAAAGCAAAACTGATGAGGCTCATATTCCTATGTTTGTAACTTATGAGAAAGGCACCATAAGGATTTTTACAGCTGCCAAACGAGTACTATCTCCACCAAGGGTGGAAGGGGTCTCGTTTTCTTCACTGGATCATAGGAAAATGCTATCTTCACCTAGGGTGAAAGGGTCTTTGCCTTCTTCTTCAGCTGAACAGGTACAAGATAGAGACAAAGGAAAGCAACACGTGCATGATGAAGGGCCTACTAAAGGGCAGGACAGGGATTTTATTTTGGTTGAGGAAGATGACACTGATTTGGGCTCTCAAAGCTCAAGTCTCAAGGATATGATCATCAAAGAGAAGGAGGCTGAAATCTAAGCCTTATCACTTGACCTTGAGAGGGCCAAATGGATCATTAACTTTCTTAAGCAAGAGAACAAGCAACTAGAAGACAAACAAGCAATTATGGAGCTGCAAACAATTAGACAAAATCGACAAGTGGCAAAAAGAAGAAAAATCAAGATGACATCACTTGAGCAAGAAATTGAGGCTGACCGAGAATCATGGTTGGAAAGAGTGAATATCCACCTTGAGAAGATGATTGATAAGGCTAACAAAGAGAAGAAATTGCTGCACCACATGGCATATCATTACTTAGCTCGGAATAAAATTTGCAAGACAAGGATAAATGACCTAAAAGCTAAGTTAAAGAGAGCTTTGAAAGCCAAAAAGGAACAAGACAAACTTAGAATTTTGGCTGAAGCTTCATTGGCTCAGCAAAGCAATTAGTAAGCTTGCCTCTTGCCAAATTTGAAGCAATTTTGAGAAAATTTTGTCATTTCACAATTTTATAATTCAAAACACAGGGATTTTTAGCTGATGCTCAACGCCATCGGCGTTGCGCATTGAGTTGGCTAGGAATTTTGCAAAAAGGCTTACATTTTTGGATTCCTCATGGAAAAATAATGAAACCCAGAAAGTTTCATAAGTTTTGGAGGAGTCTGGGTCACCTAAAGGGAAACAAACACCTAAAAAATGCCCTCTCTGCCACTTTTTGGACCCACAGGAACCAGTCTTGGGAGAAATGATTTTTGAAGGGGAAAATGGACTCCAAATCCAAAAATTCTAGTTGTCCTAGAAAGTAGACAGGCAGAGATTTCCAACAAGCTATCTTGGGCCTGATGTGGTGAAGTGGAAGGCCTCCAAACTCAGGCTCAGGGCGCTGCGCATCAGGCTAAGGGTGTTGCACATTAGGCAAAATTTTGCCAATTTTGCCTAAAAACTCAGAATTTCGCCTAGTTTGCTGTCAATTTGACTTTTTCTTCTCTCTTTGGTAAATTAATGATGTAATATGATGTAATATGAAGTAAAAATGATGCAAAATTACTTGAGGGGGTAGATACATCAGTTAGAGTTGGTTTAGGGATGAATGAATCAGTTTCCATAGTTTTAGTGGCAAGCTGTTCCACTGTCTATTTTTCAGTTCCTAGTTTAAATCTTGTTGAAAAAACTCCTTGACTCATGGATTCGACCCCTGATGGCTAGCATAGGTGGTTTGATGCCTATATCTTGTACTTTCTTAGTCATTTGTCAAGGTTGGACTCTTGTGGATGCATTGGGCATTATTTTAAATCACTTCTGCAGTTTGGCAAGGAAATGAACCAGGGTTTTGCAACATTTTGTGGGATTCTTGTGGTAATGTGTATTAGCATTGTTTTCTCCTTTGTAATTTAGTTTTATCTTATGTGTATATGTGCCATCATCTATCTTTTTTTGCATAACTAAATGAATCAAGATTAATAGGTGGAATCCATTGATGTTTAGTGCTCTGCCTTGGGGTTTCATTTAGTTTTAAATATTTTCTGCTGTTTGAAGAGGACTCATGAACCTTGCATGCCCTCTCCAACTCCTCACCATTCTTTAGACTCACCATCACATTCATTTCAAAGTGCTAAAACACTTGCCTACCTCACCCCACAGAAACCTCTGCAAATCTAAGTTGATTTCCTAGACCCAAAGCTGTCTTCCTCATCTGATCCAGCAACCAACCATTAAAAATTAATCAAAATCCTTTGAGCAAACATACCTAGCCTAAAATTAGTATTCATTTCAGTCATATCAAGCTTTAGTTGCCATATTCTCTTTGATATTGACAAGGAGAGAGCCCTTTCCCGACCTGGTAGGGCTAGCTACCAGGTTAAGCATGGTTTGATGTTACCCTAGACCTGCCTTCCTTCAGCCTGAGGTAGATTTAGGCTATAACACCACTTCCTTAACGTGACTTAGGAGGTCGAATCATATCATAGTGGCTTCTCGTCGCATGTTTACACCAACTAGATGGTTTCTTGTGTAGAAGTGGGAGGAGGGTGTTACACCAACTGCATAATGCACAATCCAAGGGTTCAATCCTACCACCTTGGCCATTGAGACTGCAAAATGTGTAGTCTCTCCCTATCGCTACCTAGGCTGAATTGCACATTTCATAATATCAATCCTTAGGCTGCATCACTGGCTACTGAGACTACGCAATGCGATTTCCCTTAGCTAGTCTTCCTCCCTTTCTCATGAAATTACACAATCTCTCTCATTAGTTCACTAGTTTGCTACTTGATCTTGTTTTGAAAGTGGATTTGCGAAAGCTAATTTATTCTTGCCATGAGTGCCTGTTCCATCTCACAGGAATCGAAACAATAACTGTTATCATGGCACCCAAGAGAGCTTCCTCAAAAGATACCACAGAAAGTAGTACTAAGGAAGCAATTGAGAGTATGCTAGTAAACTTGCCAATATGTTCAAACATTCAACTGTATGTGGAAAATGAATCAAATCTTACATGGCAGAAAGTGAACGAAGATTTTCTAGTAAGGAGCTTCGAATCATATCTATAGGATCGACATGTATACATTAATGTCCATAAATCAGGGCTAAACATGGTTGCATGTAGATATGTAGCCTTCCCATGTGCAGATGTTATCAGCTGGATTGTTTCACATATTGATGTGAAGACCATGACTTTGAGCAGTACCAAGGGATGGAAGCTTGCTACTTTTCTGGTAGCAGATTACCGTCGTATGTACCAATTTCCCGAGCCAGAAATACTCATGGATTCATACTTCTATGCCATCAATAGATATGTGGGCACGAAAGAGGTTAAAATCTGGGTGGAAGAGCCATCAAAGTTTTGATAGACACCCACCAACACTTACAAGAAAAAGTATCTCAAGAGGCCCTATCAGTTGTTGATCATCCTAGCTTACAAAATCTACACTCAATAGAGCAAGGAGACCTTTCTTCAAGGGTGGGAAATCTTATTGAACCAGGTTGTGAATGAGGGGAAGTCATTCAACTGGTTAGAATTGTTGGTTCAACAGTTAAGTATCCATGCAGTGAATGCCCTGAATCCTCCCAAGGGCGGGTAAACAAGATTTTACATGTCTGCATATCTACTGGATGAAATCTATGCACATAATGCATTCCCTGGCATGAACAAGACTTGGAAACCTTGAGATCTTGCCATGCACATCCACTACAAACAACTCTCGGATTGCAACCATCAAGGAGTAATGGAGAATCTAACTAACCACTTCGTCATTCCGCTATACAAGATGATATTTGAGGAAGAACCACCTTGCATGTCACGTGGGGCAACAAAAGCAGTATCAGAGATTGTAGATTGGTTTTCCTCACCGGATGGCACCTTCCTTAGAGTGTTTTGCAGTCAGAAGTCACTGCATATTTTGCCAAGGTATGCCATCGATAAGCTTGTCATGCAAGAAGTTTTATATCATCTCTCCACATCGATGTTAGTAGCTTTGCATAGGAAGAAGGAAACACCTTGGACAACCCTTCCTATGCAAATTGGATTGTACGAGATAAAGAACCTCAAAGTCATGGATACCAAAGGAAAGGTGATAGAGAATTTTGCATTCAGTACTCGAGTCTTTAATTCTATGATCCCCTTGGTATTTGCAAAGACCATTGTGTGAGAATTCACTTCGAGTGGCTCAATGGAACATTTTACTGGCAGGAGTAGGATCCATGGAAGAATTTCTATAATGCCAGTAGAAGGGAGCTACTCCGAACTTAAGAAGTGGCTCCATAGAGGAAATCTACTCCATAAGCAATGCCAGCAGAAGGGAGGAACCTCAAGTAGGATAAGGAAAGATAAAGGTTGCTTATAGTCCAGGGGGAGAACGAATCCACAAGATGAAAGAAAATCCAGCTATTGTGAAAGAAACTTTAGTAGTATAGGTGAAGAGGAAATAAAGGATGCAGAGAGAAGAACAAAGGAAGAGGAAAGATTAGAGGAGATTGGAGGAAGAAAAGAAGAAGCAAGAACAAGAAGAGAAGAAAAAGTAGGAATATGAAGAAAGGTGAGGCGCAATAGCAAAAGAAACAACATAGAAACAAGTTGAAAAGAAAGAACAAAATAAACAACCAACAGAGGAGGAGAGCAGATAGATGTAGGAAATAGAGCTTTCTTAGAAAGTTGAACAATTGATAGAGATAATAAACATGGAGGAGGAACCAGAGCCACAAATTCAAGATGTTGACTTGATTCCAAACACACAACAGGTCATCGTTTCGTCTCCACCACCTTTAGCAGTAGAGTCAACTCCAAGCAAGGAAGAGGAAGTTGTTCCTCTTGATGATGATCCGGTTATGGACACATAAAATCTATCATACGATGAACTTCAGAAGAAGATTGTACAAGCATGTAAGAAGCATTTTCTGGATGACCTCGTATCTCCTGTTTTTATGAGAGAAATGGTGATTGTGGTCAATACTAGGAAGAATCCCAATTCCATTGCCACAACCAACTTGGCCTTCGTAGGTGCAACAAAGTTGAATACTGAGTTTTTGATGACTGGGAATAAGGAATTGGAAAAAACTTGCGGGATCCCAAGCAAGAGGTTGAACAGCTCTGCGTGATAGCTTAGAACGCAACTTTCAGACAGTTCTATTTGGAGGAAATGAAGGAAATCAAACTTAGTGAAATTATCGACAATTGGAGGGACCATGCGGAATCTATATGATGAGCTTATTACTGTGCATAAGGCAGTTGTCCATGTGCATGGCTTGCAGCAGTAGTGTAAGGACTTTGTAAAAACTCTCAAGAATGTAAAAGTTGCAATCGCTACCGTGCATGAATGTTCAATGTGATACAAAGGGGCACCACTTGACTTGGGCAAGAAAATGAAGAAGCAGACAGAGCTCGAGAAAGAAAGAGTGTGGATGTTGATCTAGAACATAAAACAACTTGCCTCATTCATTGGTAGCATTTAGGCCTTCTATGCACAATTACACAATAGCCTGGATTTCTTGGTAAAGTCCCACAGGATCCCATCAGTTGTCTCACTCATTAAAGCTAAACCAAGGAATCAGGTCAGGAAGGAGATAGAAGAAAACTTGGAGCAACTTAGACAGATTGCCACCGAGGAAGATTTGGAGGTGAACAAATAGAACATGCAGAACTACATCGATGGTCTTGTCCAAGTAAGAACAATGATTCTCATGCTCCAGAAGGAAGTTCAAATTGGTTCCAAATCATTGTACCCATATGCCATGGAGACTAGAGTCCACTTCCAGCCAGACACCCTCACACAGTTCGGGGATTTCATCGCACATTACCAAGTTTGGCACTGATACATGACTGAGAGACATCAAGTGGAAGTTGCTGAGATTGAATTTCCCCAAACTCAAGCATGATAATGTTTTGTCTTATTAGGTTATCTAGTTGCATCTACCCAATTTTTTTTCGTGTGGGTACGAGTGTAAATTGTAAGTGGAATTCCAAGTGTCAATATTGGAATGTGAATAGTCACAATGTAATTTAATGAGTCATTTTGTAAAGAAGTTGAAGAGTCATGAGGGTAGTCCAAAATTCATAAAGGGGAGTCAAAGAGTCACCCCCTCTTGTTATAAATAGAACCTCGTAACTCATGTAAATGGTTTTTGGGAGCCAAGCTTGTGGCTAGGATTAGGCTTAGAGTCGAGAGCTTGGGAGTTTGTGGGAACCTTGGATTCTCGTAACATAGAGCAAGTATATTTATTTAGAGGAGTAGGTTGTGTTGACTTCACGTCCCACTATTGGGGCTAGTGGTTCGTCCATGGTGTATGTATGATTGGAACTTTCACTTAATAAAAGCTCAAAGCCAACACTTTTTCATGCATATGGTGTAAATATAGCAAGACTATTCTTGTTATGTGTTGCAATGTATGTTATTTAACTTATTCTTATGCTTATGAACTATTTCATTTGCATTGGTACAAATCTTGTTGAATGCATGCTGCTGTATTAATTCATCACTGTTAACTTGTGAACTATTTCACATATTATCTTGTGATGTCATTATGCTTGTGTGTTTTGTTAGTGTGCAATTTCTTGGAAGATGTACCAAAGCAGTTCACTTAAGTCACTAGGTGACAAGTGACCCTAACATTAATTTGTGGATGCTTACACTTCATATCTGCAATAAAAAGTGGAAAGACTTGCAACAAACATGTACGATCCAAAGAATCAAACAACAATATAGATATCCAATGAAATAACCCAAATGGAAAGACTTTAAAATGAATAAATTCTTTTATTAATGACACTTGGTGAAGGATATCCACAAAAGGGTCTGCAAATCCCCCTCCATGGGATGAGTCCTTTGATGTCCTTGATGCTTTAGCAATCGATCTTCTCTCTCAATGTGTAAAAAATCCAAAACAACATAGAGAACTCAAATGGGAGCTCAAAATAAAAGAGACGATAATGGTGGCGATGATAATGACCATGGTGAAGAATGAATGTAAAACCCTCCTATTTATAACAAATTATTGAGTTAATATCGAAAATCGAGAATAATAAAATAATATTGACCAAGTCAAGATCTAACCATTAGGAATACTTTACTATATTTTTTGGAGAGGGAAAAGTTTTAGTTTTTGTTTGTTTGTTTGTTTGTTTTTCTTGTTTGTTTGTTTGTTTGTTTGTTTGTTTTTTTGTTGTTTGTTTGTTTTGTTTTTGTTTTGTTTTGTTTTGTTTTTGTTTTGTTTTGTTTTTTGTTTTTTGTTTTTTTTTTTTCACAGAAAAAAGCGAATGCAGAGCATTGCAGAAAGACCAGTTTTTCTCCTTAAAGGGAGAAAGAGAAGTCTCAACTGGTTGTCAATACAAGCCTAAGAAGTATATGCACACCAATCTCACCAAACAAAATACAGCAAAATGACTCCTCTTGACCATGCACACCTCCCGGAATCCGATTCACGCAAAAGAGATATGGTAAAAGGTAGAAGCTGAGAGTCCAAAAGAAACGCGAGGCAAACAACATCCTCAGAGAATCCACAGTAAGCACTATAAGGATTCTCAAAGTCAAGAGAAAAAGCGTTGAGATTACACAACGGCCTGAGCCTCCTTTTCAAAGGAAAAACAGCCCAGGAGCCCTGAAGAAGTTCTTCAATAAAAGTAGCAAAAACAAAATGAAACAATTTCAAACTATGTACAAAACACACATAACATTTTCTGTTGAACAAAATCTTAAGCAAAAATGGGTTGTTCGAGTGGTCGAATCACCCCATTTTCTTCCTCCAAAACTGTCCACGACCCTGAATCTTGTTCATCACCCTCTCAGGCGATCAGCTTCAAAATTCCTTTCCCTGTAGCTATGGCAAAGAGAAATCTCCGTGAAATGACATTTAAGACATGAAGCTTCTTTAAGCAGAGGAAGCAAGATTAAATTTCTACATTGTTGAGTCCCATTAAAACATTTCATAGTGTTCATTGAATCCCCAAAAATCTGAACTTTTCTCACATTCCTAAGGATAAGCCAACAAAGAAGGAAGTGTAAGGCTTTCAATTTTGCAAAGTTATTGGAACCCTGGCCAAGACCAACAGAAGCTTTAACAATATTTTCCTCTGATAAATGAATAATCAAGCCAGCCCCACAATGTCCATTAATGTCACAGGCCCCGTCAAAATAAGCCCATGGCATTGAATATCTAATAGATTCTTGACGAACAACTCTAGAAGTAGGAGGAGCTTACGGAACAGGGATACTATCATAAAAGCAGCTCCTTCTACGGCAAGTCGACTAATCGGGAAGACAAAATCCTTAACGATGACTTGATTGCTAGCAAGCCAAGTCCCCCAGGTAATGAGAAGCAGGATGGATCTATCTCTGTCGTTTGTAGCTTCATTCCATCACCTCTGCCAAGCTTCCAAGATCCCCTGCCCTTCTCATCTAAAAGGAATTTTTAGCAGCCTTAACATTTCGGCCCATAGACTAGTGTTAAAAGGGCAAAAAAGGAACAGGTGTTGTATTGTTTCGACACTATCTTTACAGAGGGGGCATCGGCCATGACCAATCCTTCCTCTTCTTTGTAGAAAATCCCAAGTAGGAACTTTCTGTAGCAGGACACACCAGAAGAACAGTCTTGTTTTAGCTAGCCCTTTTAACTTCCAAAGTGGTTTAACCCACCAAGCCGGATTCTCCCACCCTTTTTGAGACATCATCCATTTATACCCCATCTTTGGAGAATAAAGCCCATTCTGGGCAAAGACCCATCTAAGTTCATTCGGAGAGTCAGAGAGCCTGACTGAGGAGTTGATAAGGTCCCTTCTATACAAGTCCCATTCCTCCAACCATTCTTCATCCAAAAGTAAATCTCTTCCTTGAATCCACCCTTGACTCCAAATGGTGGAAACCCGGGGGTCAACCACCTGATTTAAAGTGTAGAGTCCCCTGTCTTTTAATGCCGAACCCAGCCCCTGAGAAAGAGAAAAACTCTCTGTACATCCTATCCAAGGGTCTCTACCCAGCTCAATCTGAGTTCCATTCCCCACGCTCCAAGCCAAACCCTTCTCTATAACTTTGACAGAAGTGACCACAGCTTTCCAAACCACACGAGGAGTTTTTGGAAGTCTTTTGCGGCAATCTGATCCAATCTAGCATTGATAGAGGATCAATATATTTTCTTTTAGAAACAGAGGTCCACAGGTTTTCAGAATAAATGAGCCTCCAGGCAAGCTTTGCTGCTAAAGATTGGGAGAAGCAAGCAAGATTTTTTATACCCCAGCCTCCCCACTCTTTAGGACGTGCCACTTTATCCCAAGCAATCCAAGGGGTAACTTTCTCTGACTTGGACCCCAACCACAGAAACCTATTGCATAATTTATCAATTGAGGATAAATTTCCTTTAGGAACCCATGTCAGACTAGCCCAATAGACTGGGACTGCCATCAGAATAAATTTTATTAACACTAGCCTATCTGCCCTAGAAAGCCACTTGTAACTCCAATGTTTCAATTTGGATTCAATTTTTGCAAGGATCCATTTCCAATCTTTGATCCTGTAATTATCGGGCTTCAGAAAGAACCCCAGGTATTTAAAAGTATGCTCCAGTGATTTGACTTCAAAATTTAGGACCAACTCCACTCTGCGCACCAGCTCTCTGGACAAACCTGTGCACGTGAGTGTGGATTTTCTCTTGTTTATGCAGAGACCAATAGCCTTCAGGAAAAGGTCCAACATCCTCTTGAGCATCCTACAGTCCTCGAGATTTCCATTGCTGAACAGAATTATGTCATCCACGAAGAGGAGGTGAGTGACCCAAAAATTATCAGCTACTTCAATACCTTTGAGAGTCCCCTGTCTTTTTGCGTCATGGATCATAAGACTGATGCCATCTGCTACCAGCAAAAACAAAAGGGGAGAGAGCGGGCAACCTTTACGCAGGCCACGTTCAGGACTAAAAAAACTGGAGGCTGCTCCATTGATTAGGACTGCTATGGAAGAAGAAGAAACACAACTCATAACCCATCTCACAAAATCATACCTGAAACCCAGACGTGTTAGCAAAAGCCTAAGGTACAACCAACTGATTCTATCATAAGCCTTTGACAAATCGATTTTCAAAATGGCTCCTTTTTTTTCCCACTTTTTAGACTATGAAGAGTTTCTTGAGCAACTCCTACTACTTCATGAATTTGTCTGCCGTCTAGAAAGCTAAATTGCTCAAGGGAAATGTTTCTGGAGAGGACAGGTTTTAGCCTAGAGGCAATAACTTTTGCAATAATTTTGCATACACAGGTGCACAGGGAAATGGGCCTGAATTCGTCAAAAGAAACTGGGAGATCAGATTTGGGAATGAGGGCTGGAAATGTGGCATTGAAGGGATGATAGATTGATCCTGTATGCCTGGAATCTTCCACAACTGCCACTAACTCATCTCTAATGAATTCAAAGAAGTGTTGGAAAAATTCGACAGTCCAGCCATCTAGGCTGGGGCTTTTGTCCTTTTGCATTTATTTGAGAATGTCTTCTACCTCCTCCTTAGAAACAGGTGCCACGATGGAGTCATTTCCTTCCTCCTCTATGAACCTTGGAAAGAACTGGGCGACTCTTATAACTTCTGCAATAGAAACTTCCTCTGGCACTTTGAAAATATTCCTAAAATAATTGACCCCTAATGAGGCCAAATCTTCAAAATAACGAGCCTGCTCACCATTGGCTTTCTTCATTTCCTAGATTGTATTAGAGTTTTTCCTTCCTTTAGCATAATTCTGAAAAAAACTTGGTGTTATCGTCCCCTGCATGCAACCAGATCGCTCTACTTTTTAAGCGCCAACTTTCCTCTCTTAGCTGGAGGATTCTCCTCCTTTCCATCTCCAACTCTTGTAGTCTAGCCCGAGACTCTACTGTTCCGTAGCCATTACCGCCTGGGTCTTCCAGAAGGGCAAGCTCAGAGTTAACAATTTCCAGGGTTTCTTCTTCCTTCATTTTCTTTTGGAGGGCCCAATGTTTTGAGGCGACCTTCATCCTTTTTAAGTTATCCATAAAAACCTAGCTATGACTCTCATCTTCATTGAGATCATCTTTCTTCCAAGTGTTATTGGAGAGGATAATAAAAGTTGCATCCAAGAGCCAAGATGCATTAAATTTAAAGGTAGTGCCTGGTTTAGTGAAAGCTCCCTTCACTTCTAGGAAGACAGGGAAATGATCCGAAAGACCACCTTCCCCAACCCAATGTCTAAAAGCCTGTAAAATTTTTGCCAGCGATTCATAGAGTAGGAATCGATCAAGTTTCTTCCCAATCCATTCTTCTCCTATTCTTCGGTTCCTCCACGTTGGGCGCAACTTGAGCGGGAAGACATCCACCAAGAGAGATGAGGCCAATTTATTTTGAAAGAAATCAGAAAGGGGATTTGCCCTGGCTCTAACCCCCTAAGATTTTGTCATCCCCAAAGAAAAATTAAGATCTCCTCCAATTATAATATTTTGGTGCGACAAAAAAGAACTTGCGAAGAAAGGGTTCCAGAACCTCTCTTGATCCAAAACAGGTCCATAGACATTAAGAATAAGAAAAGGGATGCAAAGTTCATTGGAGTATAGTTCCATAGCCAAGACATTTTTCGATCCCCAAGAGGAGATCTCTCGAAGTACCTTCACGTTGAAGCCCAGAGCCACCCCTACCGAATGTCCATTAGCATCAATGGCATGGAAGCTCCAGCCTGGATGAAGCTTAACGAGGCATCCTGTAACTTCTTCCCCCTTCCCCAGAGTTTCATGGAGCAGGATAATATCAGGTTTGTTGGTCCTGACCAGTTCCTTCAGAGCTAGCTTTTTGGGTAGGCTAGCTAGACCCCTGTAATTGTAGGATAAGATGATCATCGTGAAACCTCAGGGGGTGGCCACTTTGCTCTAAGCACCCCTGGAAAAGACATCTGCTTCCTGCCAGCAATATCAATGACAACCTTCAACTGTGCCTTCGACAGATTAGATTTTCTTCCTCTTAGCTTCCTCGGGCCTGCTAACACCATGTCCAGCTCCAAACCTCCCACAGCAAGCCCTTTCCCCTTTCCATTGGCCAAAGGTCTAAGATTGTAGGGGGGTTCAGGGCTCTAGACACTAGAAGGGATAGATGAGACAGCATCCACGGGAATAGAGGTCAGCTTAGGAGAGGATGGAATAGCCATTATAGCACTGTCTAAAGAGACTAGACCCTTCCTCAGGTCCGGCAGATCATTCAAGAGCTGCTTGAAAGGGCCAGACTCATCATAGCATGAATGAGATAAAGCAATAGAAGAGCAAAAGGAGAAGGAAGGGGATAGAAGAGAACTTGCCTGAGCCACCCCTGCCATTTTAGAGACGGCTGAGGTTCCCAGGAAAGACATCGGGGTTGAGATAGACTCACTAGCTGCAAACCCAGGCTGTTCCTGTTCATCTTCCTCCGCTTGCTCCGGACCCAACCCCTGAGCGTTTGCCTTAAGATCACTCTCCTTGATCTGAGTCCCTTCTTCCTGTGTGAACACCTCCTGATTTGCCTCCAAATTTTTTCCACTTCTCCTTTGTCTTCGGCAGTGACGGTGTCCGAGAGGACACTCCCGGGCCAGATGTCCATATTTATGGCAATGATGGCATCTAAAAGGGAGGTTTTCATAGTCCAGGGTCTGAATAAACTCTAGACCTCGATACTTCAGGTTCATAGCATCCGCCAAACCTTCTCTGGGGTTTAAACTTACCAGGATACGTGCAACACTCCAATCATGTGTTTGTAGATATGATCTATCAATGTCGAGAAACTTCCCCAGAGTATTACCCATTGAAGTGAAGGCCGAGTTAGTCCAGAATTGCATAGGGAGACCCGGTAATTTGACCCAGACTGGAGACTCCACCATTTTTTCTTTCTGGGCATCAAACAGGGGCGTCCATCTTCTAAATAAGATTGGCCTCTTCCCGAAGCTCCAGTGCTTTTCCAGCACCCATTTGACATGCTCCTTTTGTCCAAACCGAATGCAAAACCAACCTCTGTTTAGATTCTTGATCTTTTTTGGCTGACCCGGTGCTTCTTTCCATTCTGACTGAGCCTAATCCTTGATGTAGTCTACCGAGAACTTTCTTGCATGAACTCTACCAACTAAGAAGGTTTCCGAGGCTTCCATTTCTTGATCTATACGAATATCCACTCCAAAAACGCAGCTAGGCCGCTCCTCCTTTTTTCTGATAGGCTTGTTCTTCTTCCTCTTCCCACCCACAACCTCCATCTGGGTTTCTCCCTCTCCTGGGTTATGATTAGCAGGAGCATCTGCCTCTTCTGCCTCAAGTAGTTGAGTTTGCCTTCCAACAGGGTCACTGTTGCCTTCATCTGCCTCCCCAACCATCCTTTTTACCCCAATGTCAGAGGCTGAGGCCAGTCTTTGTGCTTGTACCTCTTCTTCAGATCCTTTTGGATCCCCTCCCGCCTCTTCACTGGACAAAGACCTCGACAGGCTGGGGAGCAGCCCTTTCAAAATAATTTTTTTTACAGGGACCCTTTCTTGAGCGCCTTTTTTCAAACCCCCTTCTTCCACCGCCTCGTCAAGTAAAACTGATTTCGTTGCATTATTCGGAAAGACAAGTTGTAGATTTTTCTCAGACACTTCATGACCCCAAAAAGCGAGAAGGTCTTCTAGTGCTGGTTCTATGTCCACTGACTCGCATTTGTGAACCATCTCTCGCTCTACACATCGACCTGGTTCCATTCAACGCTTTGTATTACAGTAAAACGATCCTCCGAGAAAAAACTTGAGCCTTCTGACCTGCAATTCCCTGTTCCTTGGAGAGGGAAAAGTTATTCAAAATGGTCAAATATATTTATTTAGAAATAATTAACAAATAAAATGATTTATTAATTATTTTGTGAGGATTAAGAATGGTGTGAAATTGAAATAATTATTAAATAACGATTTAACAATTATTCCAATAATAGAAATAAGAAATAATAAATAAATAGTGATTTATTTAATTATTCCTAGGGGATTAGTCAAACATGATAAGGAATAATTATTTAAAACAATGATTTAACAATTATTCCTATAGAAAATTAAATAAATAATGATTTATCTAATTATTCTCACGGGGTTTTTAAACTTTAATAAGAAAATAATTTAATAAAATTGGTTTACTAAATTATTTCCCATGGTGAAAGTGATTTTACTGTGGTAAAATTAATCTTACATGGTGTATTTCGATTCACCTAGTTAGAAATGGCTAGGTGATCATTTTTTGGTGATAATAGATTTCTCCCAACGTATGAGTGTTAGGAGAAAATCATATGACCGAAATACGTTGTAGGTTACACTTCCAAGAGACACCAAAGGGGAGTCAAAGAGAGAGAGAGAGAAAGAGAGAATTGAAGCAATACAAGGACATACAAAAATAGAGGGGGCAAGGCCTACTAAACTGATATAAGTTTTATTTTTATCTTGGAGTACATGGTCTCAAATGAGATGGGGGAGGCATACCCATACCCGCTGAGATAAATCTGTACAAAGAATAATGGTGAGCCCAACAGTGTGGGACTGGCCTATAAAGTACATGATACATGACATGCTGGCATCAATGGGCCAGGAAATAACACAATGAATCCCATGTACATAATGTGCTTACAAAAACATAGGCCAAGACTAAATACAATAATGTATGAGTACAAAAGACATAATTGCTCTCAAGCTGACATGGTGAGGGGCGATCGCAACCAAAGAAGCCCTATTGGAAAGGAAAGGGCTCTGAAGATCTAAATGAATCATTTGAAGGAGATATGCATGTTGTGGGCACTGCAAGCAACATAAACCAAACCCATCACATCTACAGAATTGCATCTGAGGTTGGATCAACATCGATAGACATCCGAGCATGTGGGGGGATACTTGAAGGGACACCCCCTCATGAAGTCTGAAACATATCACACACACTCAAGAATCACTGGTATAATCCTCTGGATCACCGAACCATCAAGTGTATGATTCTCAATCGTGCAATAAGGAGCTGCCATCGAGCACGTGAGAAAAAACCAAGTCAAAGGGAAATGATGATTCCCTTTAAGTTATTCGAGGCACCTAACAAATATGGAAGCTAGAACCAAGGTAGACCGCCCTCTAGACCACACTTTTGGAATAAATTTGTCGAGGTCAAAAGAAGTGGGCCCACCAGAGTTAAGGCACTAAGGAATCCTTAACAAAGGCACGAGGAATCATAGTAGAGTGACTCATGGACTGAAACTAGAGATGATGATGGAAGGAAACAAGATGAGTGGCAGACTGATGAATTCCCTTGTTAGAGAATGATATGTATGGTTGACCTAGCAACGATTGACTTGATTCCGGAGGGGATGGTCGATGACTCAAACAGGGGTTCGGCAGAGATGAAGTAGGAGAGATGGAGGCCATAGATAAATATAATGGGGTGGATGTGATACAAAGATGTATAGGGCACTATAAATGAACTCAAGGGGACTCAAAATAGAATCCATAGATACAAGGGTTACTCATCTCAGATGCTCTGAACAAGGGTGACTCGATGATGCTACCGCATAGGGGAGGCCCAGAGGGGACCATAAAAACATGAGTAAATGATGGTTTCTCATGAATAAAATCGAAACATGTGACAACCACTGCAAAGGTAAAGTGGTAACATAGTATGGGTGGCTCAAATGAAGAAATTCGATTTAAGAGGCAGCAAAGTGAGACCTCGTGGAAAAAATGGTTTCCTGGTGAAGTTTCAAATTACCAAAAACAAAGGGAGACCCATTATAGAACTCGGTGATAGATTTCCAATGATGCTGACAGTTCGTCAAATAAAGCAACGGTTTGGTTGCAATGGGCAACGGAAAAACTAGGGTTTTTCCTATAAAAGGGGTTTTTGCCCCCAAATCCAATTCATTTTCATAGGGAGTTGTTGGAGAGTTTGGAGAGGAGGAGAAGGGCCTTAATTTTGTGGAGATCGTAGCAGAAAAACCAAACGACGGAATCTAGATCTGTGAATTTCAAGTAGGTAGACTTACTTGTCTAAAGATGGCCTTAATTCTTCTTAGAAGGATGGTTCTTGGTGAAGAATCAAGGGAAGAAAGGAATACAAGAATGAAATACTAGAGAAGGTCTAGGATCATCCCCGACCATGAAGTCAAACATGGGGATTGGGTCATAAGTGTGGCATCACATAGAGTAGAATGTTTGAGGATATGGTAGCAAGCGTCTACAATATATGATGTGTACATGGCTCGCTAGAGAGGCCGATAGGAAAAAATATCCAAGGAATGAGAGGATAATTGACCATACCTAGATCGTTGGGTTATAGGTCGAGACTTTTGTTAATCAAGTGAGAGGATGGCCAGGGGTTCCATCATGCTCCCAAGCATGAGATACTTCCCCCAAACATATGTGATGGGACAGAATGATCTGTATGCAAAGGTGGGAATGATACCCCTAGCTGGATGAGTGCCATTTTGTTCCAGGTGCTCAAATAATGGGTTCAAGTATCCAACCCTACTGTCACAAGATCTTGCATAGGATCATGAGGAGATATCGAGGCATATGTTCCCCCTAGTTTTGTATAGATAGATGTAGTATGTTGACATATCCGATGTATTTAGAGTAGTGGACTCCAAACATATTTTAATGATGTGGTTTGCCATTTGTTGATGTTATGGATGTATTCTTGTGGGAAGAATGGATAGATGCATTAGGAGAAACGAAATGATGGCTTACCAATCTCACTTGGCACTACATATATGAATCAATTGGACTGAATTTTTGGGTTCACATACATGGTGTCACTATACCAAAGAGTGGCTTCAGATATAATGAACTGATGCTCACTTAGACAACATTAGGGTTAAAAAACAAAATGTCTAAGGGACCAGTTTGTTGATGGAAGATGGAGGAAATATTAAGTGGATAATCCCTAGAGTGATCTGAAGTGAAATGAGACTGTAGAGGTTCTTCTAAATGGGGAAGAATGATGGTACTAGAGTCGACACTACCAGATGCACTAGGAGGGTTGGTGAGAATTGCTTCTCCTGGACTCTCAAAATAGATCCCCCGTACCAAAACATTGTGTGGAAATGTAATGGTCACAAGGTGGATGTGGCTTGAATTCATGGGTTCAAAGTAAGGGGTGATTAAACATATCAACCTTGCCATGGATGAAGTCTTTGGAATCCACAACATATTGGTCATGGGTTTGCTATGGAAGGAAGTATTATCACTCAAAATTTTCCTTAGAAGTTATCAGAAGAAGGAAGAAACTGAGGTAACCACAAACCAGTCTTTTAAGTATAGGCTCTAGCCAACCTATGACTCAGAGAGGGCTCTCTCTATATAATTTAGCTTTGTTTCTTATGGGATTTTAGGCTAGTTCTTAGTGTTCCTTGGGGTTTTGGTTTTGTTTTGAAGGTTGGGTGGTGGAATTCTTAGGGTAGATGGATAGAGCTAGGTCTTCAAGCCATTGGGCTATGGAGTCAACAAATGGATAGCAGGATTGGATCAATTCATTAAAGGGAATGTTCATAGGGCAAGCCAACAAAGCAAAATGCAAATCTTTAGGTGCAATGGGGGAAATAACTCCAACCAAGGTAAAAGGGCACTCAAGAATCCTTAGACCGGGATCAGGATGGAGAACAGAGGATAATTATGAACAAAGGGAAATTAAGAATCCTTTGCTACTGATCACAAGAAATCACCTAAACTAAGGAGCAATAAAAAATTCCTTAACTTAGATTTGTGAAGAAAACATATAATAATGCATAACAGTCAAGACAGAGTGCATTTAAGCAATTTCTGAAATATCATTCCATGTTATAACATTAGATTTTAGGGATACATAAGGATTACGAAAAACTTGAAAGAAAACAACATTGAACATGAGAGAATACTTGTATTTCACTTTACACAAGCATCCTGTAAAATGTCTGATCTTTATTCCTTGATCTAGTAAGCCAATCTAGTCATTGATACAATAGAATTTGTGATTCGAGAGAAAAAGTCTATACAAATGTTTGGAATCCACCCTACATACTTCTAATTGTGAAGTATTTATACAAAAATGTATTACAAAATATCTCAAATCAACTTGAGATTTATTCTAGGAAATACAAATATCTTCTAACAAGAAGATAGAGACAGCTGATGAAATGTTTCTTGCTGTCCCTTTAATTATGGTTGTGCTGGCCTTTATGGTTGAGATGTAGCCCTTTATGCTGGTTGATAGTTGTGGCATTTTCACACTGGAGTCTTATTTACTTTGATTTTTCATGTGATACTCTTTGACGCTGTTGTGCTGTTTTTACTTGTTTCATCCTGCTGTCTTCATATTTACTGTGGGGTAACTTTTTATTGTTAATTTATCATAGTAAATATGTTATTATCTCCCACCATTTTGCACTTGGTAATTTCACATTTACCATTCTCCTGTAGATCTCATCAGCTTCGGTATGCTTTTCAAAATTGGGCTTGGTGAGGAACAAATGTTTTACCTCATGCTCAAGGAAAAACAAGTTCTCAAATGTGTCATATAATACTTTGCCCGTTAACAAGGCTTTAATGGATGAAGAATTGGCTTGATCCTTAGCCAATTTTCTAAGTCTGTCCCCATAGTCTGATTGTGTCATGAGTTTGTCATTGATGACCATAGGATTGGGCAGACCTTTCTCCCTCAAAATCTGAAATTTAGCCATGAACCTATCAATGGCTACCTGCATATTGTGACACTTTTCTTCCAAATTAAGCATAAGGTTCATTTTGGAAAGGACCTTTCTTATTTCTAAAATGGTGGTGGTTCTGCCTTTAATGTTCAGCTCTTATAGCTCATATCTGTTTTTACTATTGAGGAAATGGATGAGTCAGTCTTTCCAACCTTCCTCCAGTGATCAAATATGCTCTTACAAAGTGGTTTAAGAGTGTCCAGGTCAAATTTTGTCATTTCAGTGAGTCTTCAAGCAAAATTTGGTCACTAGGCATTAGGTCTAGGGTTTGCTCTCACTCTTTTCAAAGTTTCCCAAATTCCAATCTATGTCACTATTCAGCTGATTCTATCATCATTCATAGGGTTTTCATTATCATCTCAATGTCTAATGAGTCATTTTACAACTTGTTCATGCTTCAGTTGCGCCTAGGTAAGGTCATTTCCCTCTCCTAGGGTTTTGAAGGCAATTTCTCTTGGACGGTCAAATCATC
>APFE030836258.1:68546-79941 GCA_000404065.3 Pinus taeda | reverse complement strand
TCAGCAGTTTGAAAGGGGTCAGATTAAACATGGTTGCACTCCCTCGGGAGATGCTCTATCTCTTGCAAGATGGAGTCACCGCAGAACTTCAGTCCAGGGAGAGTCACACTCTACAAGTCATGAGTGAGTAGCGCATCAACATTGAATAGTTGGGCCTACAGCACAACGAGGTAGTGGATCAGAACAAACAAATAATGTCGGTTGTGGAGGAAGCCTTCCAAATGGTCCCAGAGTTGACCATTCAAGTAGAGGAACCAGTGGAGGCACACACCCATAAATTAGCTACAGGGGTGTGCGACACAAGAGCAGAGATGGCCAGGGTTCAGCTGGAGCTGAACCTGTAGATCACATAACTACATTTGAAGGCTCAGTCTTCAACTCCACCGGAGGTTAGAGATCAGCATACCACCGCAGTGACAACAGCGATCACGGTGATTGACAGTGCAGTTACATACTGCATGTAGATCTTCGAACAGTCATTTGAGGTCCTAACCACCCCGCAGGAGGACCCAAACGTAGAGTGCCTAGAGATAGAGGTGCGTGAGCTACATTAGAGCTATGACGAGGTAAAATGGATCACATAGATGGTTTCCCTTACATAAAGACTTGCACGGATGTAACAGGCAAAGGTGCTCAAGGAACAAGTGGATGCCACTCAGCACAAAGAATCAGTCTTGAAAGCACGCCTACAGCCATGGATCGATGAGGCTTATGCAAATATATCCTCCATTGAAGCAAAGCTTGTGCAACTGCAAGCAACTCAGCAGAGGATTCAAGGTAGCAGTTCAGCAGCAGCAATCACCGAACAACATGTGGAAGAAGTCCAACAGGCAACCACTTAGTGCAATACTGAAGTTGCAGTGATTTAAACAGAGTTGGGAGGTCTTCACGCTAATATCTCCGCACCTACAGAGTCACTTGAGGGTGAGTCACGATGTTTGTGCTGGGGGCCTGTTGGACACGGGATCCCCCAAGGGAAGTTTTGGGGCTTAGAGCCCGTATTTTGGTCCAATTTTGTAATTCCAATGTAAAGACACCACATTTTGTGGATGCGGAGCACGTAGATGTTAAAGAGTCATAGGGTTGTCCACCCTTATTTTGTTAATGTAATGTCAGCTGTAAAAGATCTACCCATGTTCCACGAACCATGGGATTATATAAATAGAGCTAAGCTCTAAGTAGTTAGAGGCATTAATAATGGATTAAGATCAAACACGTATGTGAGATAGCTCTGAAGTAGAAGTCTAAGTTTTGGGTTGTAGCGTAGGTGGAGGCTCTGCAGCTAAGTGCGCAGAGGCCTAGAAGTCCGCAACTGAGTGCGCGGACCCCTGCAGCTGAGTGCACAGAGCAAGTCGAGTCTATAATTATCTGGAAGTATTAATAAAGAGAAGTATTCTATCATTTATGCGTCTTTATTTCCTGTTTATGCATATGTTATGTTGGGTATGAATTTCACTTCTAATGCTTATATGATGCGCAAATGTGTGAAATTATATTGGTTAAGTGAACACAAGTAAGAACATCTGTTTATGCAAAGCAAACTAAGATCTGATAATAAGATAAGTAAGATACTTAGCCTAGTTAGGGAAATAGTGCATTTCACTGCCCTAGCAGTGCGAAAGGACTTCATCCCTTGGTTAGGACTACACGAAAGCCGATTGCGACACTTCGCGAAGGTACTGAAGGGTAGAGCAGAGGGATAAGTAACCTACATGAAGGTAGGAATAGTTGGAATAAACCGACATCACAACCATCTCAAGGGTGTGGAAACTTGGTTCCAGCATCCCCCCATGTTGCTTCGGGTGAGACTTCAGTTCGCGCTCTGCGGGCTGATGCTGAAAGGGCTAATAGTGTAGGGATTTGTTTGGATAACTAACGTTGAACCTAGGTCAAGCCCCCTCAAGCCAACAAAAACCCTTGTCTAAGATGATGCATTATGATCCATCAATTGAGCCCGAGACAAGTGACAAGATAGGGAGAGGGGATCAGTGACTATGCATTGTGTAAATCCAGCAATCAGGGTAGAGAGATTGAGCTCTGAGATTGCACAATGTGTAGTTTAGGGAGGCCTGAAGGACAAGAATGTGTAGGTTTTGGAGACATTTGGGTATGGCTGAGGGAGTGGACACTAGGGAATCCAACTACGCAGTTTTGGATGTCAAGGGAGGTTTTCTTTTTGCGTATTATAGAATTCTAGCAACTAGGGCTAAGGCTTGAGGCCTGAAACTACGTAATGTGCAGTTTAGGCTGGGCTAAGGGACATATTTGCATAGTTTTGGAAGCTAGTGGGACAGCTTGAAGGGATGGTCGTTGTGGGATAATTTTGCGCAGTGTTGGATTGATGGGCCCTGACCCAGGTTTAGCGTTAAGTATCCAAGAAAATCCCTACACTATTGACCCTTTCAGCATCAATCCATGGAGCACTGACTCAAGTATCACTTGAAGTAGTATGGGGGGATGTAGGAACAAAGTTTCCGCACCCTGAGATAGTCGTGATGTTGATTTTATACCCTTACTTCTATCTTTACGCAGATCAATAAGCCTTTAGGGATTATCAATGTACTTCTTCTTTCGTCTTTTAGAACCACCGTGAAGGTACCCGATTACCCTTCATGCAACCCCAGATGATGATTCAGGCACTTACACACCTCTGTAACTAGGTTACTAACTTGGCTCCCAAATTGTCTTAGGTATTAGCCAAATTTACCATACAAGTAAGATTATCCTCGCGTAAACATATATTATTACTTGCATTCATGCAACAGATGGAAACATATATTTTCGCACATGAACTTAACACTATATCTTAAACTTAGCATTCAACATAGCATAATCGCAACATTTATAACAGCAGTAAAATAACACTAAATACATGGAAAGTACACAGTAAGTTTAGAAAACTTCTCTTTATTGATGATTCTAATTTTCAATACAGACTCTAACTGCCTTGCGTACACAACTGCAGGTTCCACGCACTCAGCTGTGGACTTCTACCCTAGGCCTCTGCCCACTCAACTACAAAGCATCTTCCTCTACTAAGACTCTCGCTCTTAGCTCTCACAACCCTATGACATCAATGACTCATGACTACTGAACTCCTTAAACTCTCTAAGATTCTCCTTTTTATACAATCCCATGGTCTGTGAACCAAGGGAAGATCTCCAAAACTGACACAACATATCTAGATTAAGGGCGGAAAACCCTTTTTGACTTTATATATCTTCACACTCCGTGACCACAAATTGCAGATACTTTACATTCTTTATACAAAATTCGGGCCTTTTGCCCAAAAATTTGGGTTGGAAACCCCAAAATTGACCCCAAGGGGACTTGTTCCCAACAGGCTCCCAACACAAACATGGTGACTTGCCCTCGATTCACTCGACTGGAGTGAAGATCTTGTCACGAAGACCTCCCAGCTCGACTTGGAAAATTGCTACCTCGACGATGCACTCTATTTCCACCTGCTTCATCTCTTCGACCAACTGCTCCGTCATTGGCCCTGCACTATCAGCCTGTAGCTTCTATTGAATCTCCTGCAGACTAGCCAACTTGCCTTCGATGGTGGTCATGATCGCGTAGGCCTCATCCAACCAAGGCTTCAAGTGAGCCTTCAGCACAGCTTCCTTATGTTGAGCTATGTCTACTTGTTCTTTCAATGACTTGGCCTCCTATAGATTCGCTAGTCTCTGCGTGATGGCGACAATGCACATTGTCGCTTTAACCTCATCGTAGCACTACTGTAGTTCCCATGCTTCTATCTCTAGCCTCTACACATTGGGGTCTTCTTACAAGTTGGTGTGTAACTTGAGAGGCTACTCAAAAAGGGTCGTGCAGTTCATCACTGCACTCGTTACTACTGCAATCGCATCTGTCATGGCAATCGCGTGCTGCACCCTAACTTCCCGTAGAGTCGAAGGCTGGGCCTTCAACTGTAACTCTGCAACTTTGAGGTGCAACTCCAGATGAACCTTTGCTAACTCTGTGTGTCCATCGTGCACTCCCATAGCGAGTTTTTGGACCCGCACATCTATAGGCTCAGCCTCTGGAATGGCCGACTCTAGGACAGCTTGGCACACCTCATCCATAACCTTGATTATTTGTTGATTCTTATCTGTCAGGTCTATCAAAAGATGAATAGCAGAGTCTCTTTGCATAGCCAATTGATCGTTGTTGAACTTTTTCTCGTTGATCACCTATAAATTGCATTGTTCGTGGGCCCAAATTTCTACAATTACTCCATCCTGCAAAAGATGAAGCGCCTCAGTAGGAAGTGCACAAAATTAATTCCCATTCCCTTGAGGGCACTGGCAGCAAGCTTGTCAGCTTTGGTCGCCATCATCAATGCTCCATCTAGAAGCACTATGGCTCAAGGGTCCTGTGCGCGCTACATTCTTGTGGCTTCTGATGTGCCAAAGGCCAAACTAGTGGTCGTTGCGCTGGTCTGAGTGTGTTATGCATGGATCTGCAGCTCTTGTAAACCCATTGGGATGGCCCCCAATGCCTACTGTTGTTGCTGCTCAAACTGTTGCAGCAGTTCCGCAGTGGCATCCCACACTGCATCCCCTATATCATTCAGATCCCCCTCTGTCAGGGTGATCAGATCGAGAGACGTCTTTCTAGCCTTGGATTTCTTCAGTGGTCATACCTTTTCTGGTCCTCTGGTGCACTTAATACAAAACGAGTCATCTCTAGTTCTGCTCCTCCCTGTTCCATATGTTTGTCCTCTTCTTCCTCTATCTCTAGTTCTACTGCTACCCTCCCAACTGTTGTGCAGTAGTGTGCTCTACCTTAGCCTTGTCATCATCCTCCTTCTTCCTCTTCAAAGCCAGTTGTTCCATCGTTAGCTTGGCCTCTTCCTTCTTACGTTGTGTGGTGGACTTGCTCAATCCCGTAGCGAAGTCCGAGGTAGTGCACCACTCTTTCGGCCAACGGTCAAGGACCGCACCAATCGCATCATCTGTTGTCAAATAGGAAAAGTCATGCCACTTTTGCTAAGGGTCCTTTTATGCCTGTATTGAGATGTGGTGGAAGTCAACCTTGAATTCCACGTACTCCTAGAATCTGTCAAAATTAGTAGGCGATAACCACAGCTTGCGGTTGATGGCCATATGCACATTCATATCCATTAAGGTCAAAAATATCTTGATGTCTTTTATCCTCTAAGGATCCTTAGTCGCCCACAACGAAGCGTACTTCGCGAGCTCTGTAGGTCTGGTGCGACTAGAGGAACTGACTGTCTTTGGGTAGCTCCCATGCTACCAACACTATGGACAACAAGAGCCATGCATAGTGAAATGTCGTGCTGAGATCATGCACCTTGCGGCAGTTCACAAGGAACTCACTGCAGAGGTAGCATGCCCAATTAAATTGAACTCCCTCCGTGCATTGGGCCACCAAAGCTACAACTAGTGCCTGCACTTCATTATGGATTAATTAGTTGGAGAAATTCAAGTTAGCAGTCTTTTTGCAATAATGCAATATTTATCCCTTAAATTAAGGAGATTATCCCTAAATTAAGGAGATAAGATTGAGTTATATTTGAGTTGTAATTAGTTAGCTTAGTTTACTAAGTTAAGTCCAGTTAAATTAGTTCCAAACTGTTTGAGGAACTAATAGAGAGTTAACAATCAATTGATGCATGCATGCACTCAACTAATGTACTCCAGCTAACTGAAGATTCTCTCATCAGAAACTCATGCATGTCTGTTATGAGAGAGACCCATTTGAGATTAAATTCAAGGACAGTGTACTATCAGTTGCATGTGTTTTCCTATAACGAAAACTCATGCATGCAGAAGGAAAAATTCCTTGAGGATTGCGCAGTTCTGATAGTGTGTGAGAGCAGTGTTCCACTTGGTGAGGTGAGAATCATCCACTAGGAACAACGCAAGTAAATAGGAGCTTGGAGGGCAGAGAGGAAGGCTTGTGAGAAGCCAGGATTGCCTGTGAGCATCTGTGAGGATTGTACTGAGAGATGGCTAGCTGTGAGAGCTAAGGCTTTATATAATTCCTATGTATTTCCACCTTGTATAATAATACAGATAGTGGGGTTTTTAGCTGAGGCTTTCCCCAAAGTATTTTCATGTGTATTGTGCATTGATTCTTCTTCTTCTGGTTATATGTGTTTAGCTCGATCTTTAAACTTTTACAGAGCAAACTTTGATAGTAGAAGTAGATTATAGTATTTTGCTTTGATTTATATTGGATGATCGAATTAATCTACATTCAGATTTTCTACATGGTCTTATCGCGAGATTTGTAGAGAATTTGCAGAATTTCTACATGGTATCAGAGCCAAGTTTAACGAAGCTGTGAATAGCATACTGAGGAGAGAATTCGAAGTTTCAAGTTCAGGGTTGCAGGTGCAAATTGAAATCTTATCATACTTCAAGGTTGGCCAATGGCATTCTATGGCTTGACACTCGAGTATGCCTTGGAAGCTAGCTCGAATTACATAACATGGAAAGATCACATGGAGGCTATATTAGAAGACAATGGCTTGAAGGAATTCATTGATCAAGAAATCCAACAGCCAGCTTCAACTAATGCACAAGAGTTGGTTGAGTGGAAGAAGTGTGTGGCAAAGGCGAGACGGATCATCCTTGAGGGAGTTCGAGACCATATTGTCTTGAGTCTCCATGGGAAGGATACTCCATTTTCAATGTGGAAGACATTGAAGGACCTCTACCAAAATAGTAGTGACCAGAGAAAATTGGCACTCAAGGATAAGCTTCGAAGAATCAAGATGGAGAAGGGAAATACTATTTCCACATATTTGAACAAGCTCACCACATGCAGAGATGAGCTTGGCAGTGTGGGAATAACTACTGCTGATGATGATATGGTGAGCCTCACTCTCCTTAGCCTTCCAAAGAGCTGGAATAGCTACCAGGACTCTGTGACTAAAAGGTAGAAACTTTCAGATTGGGAAAGACTATGGTCGGATCTCATGCAGGAGGAGATCAAGAGGAGCACACGATATGGTTCTTCATCTAAGGATGATGATGAAGAAAATATGGCCTTAGCAAGTAAGGCAAGGAAAGGGAAGGGGAAGGCTTCCCATTACAAATTGAATTCTTCTCATGGAGGGAAGAAGGGTGACAAGTCTAAAGTGAGATGCTTTAATTGTCATGAGATGGGACATTATGTGACTAATTGCCCATCGAAGAAGTCCAAGAAGGGATCCTCGGATGGATCTGAAGGTGAGGCATTAGCCTCTCAATTTGAAATGAAATTTACCCTCATTGCATGCATGGTGTCATCGATTATGGGTTGTGTTTGGTATCTTGACAGTGGAGCCTCATTCCACATGACCAGCGATAAAAGTTTATTCAGTACCTTGGAGGAGAAAGACCTCAAGATGCGCATAGAGATGGGCGACGATGGAAGGTATAGTGTTTCAGGATTGGGCACGGTTTCTTTTCAGAGGGAGCATGGACCTCCTATCACCTTAACAGATGTGAAGTATGTGCCTGGAATGAAGAAGAACTTGGTATCAGTTGTGGTATTGGAAGACTATGGCTATGATGTGTTTTTTAGTAAGGGAAAGGTTTTCCTTAGACACATCACCATGATACAGGTGAAACAGATCCGTTCACGAGTTAAGAACCTATATTCTCTTGAGGTTTGAGATGCATGCAAAGCCTTAAGGAGCAAGGCAAACGCTAGAGACTTGGTGGTTGAGAGGGAGAGTAAATTACCTTTCAACATGCAGTCACAAAAGAAGTCTCAGACAATTGTGGAGGAGCCACAATTGGAGAAGCAGAGATGAGACCGAGTGAAGAGATCCACTCATGCAGATACCTCCATTAGGGGGGAATTTCTATCCAAGTGGGCAGAGGGATCACATGCAGCCATACCTCCAAGTGTGAGGTGGGGCAATGTGAAGTGATAGTCCCAAGAAGGTTGAAATTGGGCAGGGTCCATTGAGAGGTTTTATCTCATGGATTTTACCTTGCTACGGGAGCCTAAAGTACATAGTAGCAGGAGGAAACAGTGGGATTGATGCAGTCACAGATAAAAGTCACAAAAGCTAGAGCAGTCAGATATTGAAGAGCACAGAGAAGGATTGACAACAGTGCAGAAAGGCAAATTCAATAGAATCGCAAAGTTTTCAGTTGACAGAGGCAATAGTAGTCAGAGACTTTGATGACAGATGCATCATATAGATTCAGGTTGGATTTTTTTTTTGTTTCTAGAGTTGCTAAAGCAACAACACTAGAGAGAAGTGTTGCATGCATAACATTCCAAAGGTTCACGATCAGGATTGAGTTGAATTTCTTTCTTATTGAGAGGGAGTGTTGAAAATAGCAACAAGAAATTATAAAAATAGAATCTAGAAATTCCAATTTTAATTTGTCCTTGAATTAAAATTGTGAATTAAAATCGAATTTAGTCTCACCAGATGCTTGGAAATAATTAATTAATTCATTATGGATTAATTAGCTGGAGAAATTCAAGTTAGAAGTCTTTCTGCAGTCATGCAACGGTTATCCCTTAAATTAAGGAGATTATCCCTAAATTAAGGAGATAATATTGAGTTATGTTTGAGTTGAAATTAGTTAACTCAGTTTATTGAGTTAAGTCCAGTTAAATTATTTCCACACTGTTTGAGGAACTAATAGAGAGTTAACAGTCACTTGATACATGCATGCACTCAACTAGTATACTCCAGTTAACTGAAGATTCTCTCATCAGAAACTCATGCATGTCTATTCTGAGAAAGACCCAGTTGAGAGTAAAGTCAAATATAGTGTATTATCAGTTGCATTTGTTTTCCTATAAAGAAAACTCATGCATGCAAAAGGAAAAATTCCTTGAGGATTGTGCAGTTATGACAATGTGTGAGAGTAGTGTTCCACTTGGTGAGGTGAGAATCATCCACTAGGAACAATGAAAGCAAATAGGAGCTTGGAGGGAAGAGAGGAAGGCTTGTGAGAAGCCAAGATTTCCTGTGAGAATCTATGAGGATTGTACTAAGAGTTGGCTAGCTGTGAGAGCTAAGGCTTTGTATAATTCCTATGTATTTACACCTTGTACGATAATACAGATAGTGGGGTTTTTAGCTAAGGCTTTCCCCAAAGTATTTTCATGTGTACTGTGCATTGATTCTTCTTCTTCTAGTTAAAGGTGTTCAGCTCGATCTTTAAGGTTCTGCAAAGCAAAATTTGATGGTAGAAGTAGATTATAGTATTTTTCTTTGATTTATATTGCATTATCGGTTTAATCTACAATTAGATTTTCTACATGGTCTTAGAGCGAGATTTGTAGAGAATTTGCATAATTTATACAGAAGGTACACCAAGTCTTCCTTTCATGATCAAGACAGTCGAACAAAAGCTATCTCAGAGCAAGTTCATACTGATGTGTGTGGACCACTCTCGACAGCATCCACAACAAAGCAAAGGTATTATGTAATTTTCATTGTTGATTATTCTCGTAAATGTTGGATTAATTTCATGTAGAAGAAGGACCAAACCTTCACAAAGTTTTGTGAGTTCAAATCTTTGGTCAAGAAAGAGTCAGGGAAGAATATCAAGGCCTTAAGAAGCGACAATGGTGGAGAATGTCTCTCAAGGGTTTAAGGACTTTTGTGCAACGGAAGGAATTATACGAGAGTTGACAGCACCTCATAACCCACAGCAGAATGGGGTGGCCGAGAGGAAGAACATAACTATTGTAGGGGAAGCATGGGCAATGCTGCATGACCAAGGCCTATGACTTCACTTGTGGGCTGAGGCATGCAACACAGTGGTCTATTTGCAGAATAGAAGCCTGCATCACATACTTGGGATGAAGACACCAGAGGAAGCTTTCTCCGGTAAGAGACTAGATGTGGGTCACTTCAGGATCTTTCGCTCATTGGTATATTGTCATGTGACAAAGGATGCACAGAAGAAGCTTGAACCGACAGTAGAGTTGGGGATACTTATGGGGTACATTGACACACCTCACAACTATTGGGTGTACTTGCCTACCAGTCAGAGGATAGTGGTTCGCAGAGATCTCAAGTTTGATGAGCAAAAGGCCATGCGAGTTTCCCTTGAGAGGGAGCTCCAACTACATGTTGTGGAGGAACTGTTGGTTCCTAAGGAGGAGGAGCCTCAGACTAATGCAGAGCAGCTGCATGCAGAGGTTCTAGGACTGGAGACATCCACTCAATCAGAGTCTTCTAGAGATGGACGGAAGTGCACAAGAGAAGCTAATAGATTATTGGAGGATGCGAGAGAGAATGTGGGAGCACCATCTTCTCAACGTGGATAGAGGAGGTCACCTGAGAGGTACACTGGATACATGGCCCTTACTAGGGAATGTGTTGAGACCGAGCCATCTTCCTTTGAGGAGGCAATGCAGTAGCTGATTTGGGTTGATGCTATGGTGGAGAAGTATGACTCCATAGTTCGTAATAGTGTTTGGGACGTGGTTCCAAGACCGGAGAACAAATCAGTTGTGAGTTTCCATTAGCTTTACAAGGTAAAGAAAGTTGTTGGTGATGGGAGGATCATGTTGTTGCAGTATATTTAGACAGAGGAGCAAGATGCTGACATTTTGACAAATGCATTGTCAAAGTGTAAATTCGAGTTCCATAGAGACAGGATCGAGGTAGCAGATAATCCCTTTCTTGTTGAGAGGGAGTCTTGAAATTGGGCAACAAGAATATTCCAATTTAATTTGTCCTTGAATTAAATTGTGAATTAAATTCTAATTTAGTCTTAATAGCTACTTGGAAATAATTAATTAATTAGATTTGACTTAATTAGTTGGAGAAATTCAATTTAGAAGTCTTTCTGAAGCCATGCAAGAGTTATCCCTTAAATTAAGGAGATAAGCCTTAAATTAAGGAGATAAGATTGAGTTGTATTTGAGTTGTAATTAGTTAACTCAATTTACTGAGTTAAGTCCAGTTAAATTAGTTCCAAACTGTTTGAGGAACTAATGGTGAGTTAATGGTCAATTGATGCATGCATGCACTCAACTAGTGTACTCCAGTTAATTGAAGATTCTCTCATCAGAAACTCGTGCATGTCTATTCTAAGCAAGACCCAATTGAGATTAAAAACAAGGACAACGTATTGTCAATTGTATGTGTTTTCATATAAATAAAACTCATGCATGCAGAAGGCATCATTCCTTGAGGATTGTGTAGTTCTGATAGTGTGTGAGATCAGAGTGTTCCACTTGGTTGAAGGAGAATCATCCCAAAGGAACAATGCAAGGAAATAGGAGCTTGGAGGGCAAAGAGGAAGGCTTGAGAGAAGCCAGGATTTCTTGTGAGCATCTGTGAGGATTTTACTGAGAGCTGGCTAGCTGTGAAAGCTAAGGCTTTGTATAATTCCTATGTATTTCCACCTTGTATGATAATACAGATAGTGGGGTTTTTAGCTGAGGCTTT
>APFE030836258.1:48536-66874 GCA_000404065.3 Pinus taeda | reverse complement strand
ATTATAGAATCTCAAAAATAAAAAATATTCAAAATGAAATTGTTTTACCTATATTACCCCATTTCTAACCTTAAAGTTAAACTATCTTTGGTTCTCCTTGAAAGTCAACTTCGGCATAGGGATAGTCCTCGATTATAATGAATTGCACCCACAACCATCTGAAGAAAGTAGGTGTGAAAATCATCGAAGAGGCACCTACATGATGAGACATAAGTGATGGGTCCCATCAATAGGTATATTTTGAGGCCCATTGTGCTATCTTCCAGCTCTTAAACTCTCTTTTTTTCACATTAATTTACATTTCGTAGCCATAATGTTCTTAGTAGGAAGACTAAAGGGTGCATGTCATATTTCATGGTCTAATGTGGTTAATATGTAGGCAAAAGAAACATTTTTTGAGACATTTACTATACAGGGGTACATTGGAGTCATCTAGAGATAATATAGGAGGCTTGTCCACTACATTAACTCTCCAACTCGACTTGAGTCCCAAGATTCCTCATCAACAACTTGAATTCCAATGGAAGCCAATGAACTCAAGTGCATATCGATATCTAAGGGAACTAGATTCACCAATTTTGAGATTTTGTAGGGAAGCAGTGTTCCTCTTAAGGGACTTGCCCCTTAGTCACTTTTTGTATAAATAAATAGGCCTAAGGGATAATTAGGATTTGAACTCTTAAAGCTAGGAAGATCTATTGAAGGCCAAGTGCATGAGACTATTATCTCCATTTTGAGATTATGTATTTGCACTCTATTTTCTATTAATGAAAGGTCCTTTGCTGGTCTACATATGAGTTAGATTTAAAGGACCAAAACCCTTGGGTTAGGGCCCAACCCAGAGACTTTAGTCCCTCTCATGTATTTTTCCTTTATTATTGTTCAATTTTTTGCACTTCTTCCCTTGTTTAAGTAGGAATTAGATTGCAAAAATTGTAGTTGCAGGTTTGATCACCGCCTCTCTTGTGGGAAGTGTGGTTGGAATGATTTGAAAATGGAGCTCTTAGGCTTCTTGTCCAACTTACAAGAACTTCTCCCACTTCGAAAGCTTTAAATTTTCCCAAGTCTTAATGATTAACCAATGTGAAATTAAGAAATGCTTGAAAATATAGGTGTATGCTTGTATTTGTTTTAAATTGATTATATGCTTTCAAATCTATTGTTTGTCTTGTAAGTTAATGTGTTGAAACTGATGTATGAATACACGTAACAGAAAATAAAGTAGCAATAAACAATCACACAGAAACAACAATTTAATTAGGAGTTCACCCACAACTCTTGGGCTACATCTCTGTGAGCTCTAGTTAATTCAACTAGGCTCTCTGAGATTACAGTATAAGTCCTTTTTTTACAAGCTCTTGGCTTAACTCCTGCTATCCTACATAGAAATAGTGGGTTCAGACACCATTTTATCCCTTTGCTCTTGAAGCTCTGGCTCTTGGCTCTCTAGCTCTTGGCTCTGGCTCTTGGCTTTTGGTTATGGCTCTTGGCTCTGAGTCTGTCACTTTAGCTCTTAGTTCTGGCTCTTGGCTTTGAATCTGGTTCTTTGGCTCTGGCTCTGGCTCTCTGGCTCTTCATTTTGGCTTCTTTCTACCCTGTATCAAGTTACAGCCCTCTTGGCTTTTCACTTGGCTCCCAAGCGACTCCCTTGGCTGCTTTCTTGCTTCTACGTTGCCTCTTTGGCTTCTACACTACCTCTTTTGCCTTAGCTTCCTGTTTTGGCTTCCCCTTTAGCAAAAAACCCTCAATAGTCAACCTCAATAACCATCAATAACTCAGCAGCTCTCTGTCTTTGACATTCATGGCTTTTAAGCCAAATCAGCGATGTCTGTTTGTGTTGAACTTCAAAACTTCCCTTTCCTTAGCAACTTTTCTCCTCCCTTTTCTTTGTTTTTCCATGAAGAAAATGCATCCCTATCATCAATAACCAGTATACATTGCCTTAAGGAGAACATTTTAGTGATTTGCATGTTATACTTTTATGATTGTCGTTTGAATAAATTTTTTTCTTTTAGCTACGGAACGCAGCCTATTCTACAGCTAATCGGCCGTTCCGCAGCTACTTCCATTCTTTTACAAGTTCCAGGTGTCAGGAGGAGAAAATAAATACATGGGAAGCTTGGAAGACATCATGGCATGGATCGTGTCCTATTCATCTAGCACAGATCGACAAGGAAGACTCTAGTCAAAGGAAAAGTAAAACGTAGAGACCTAAGGCAAACAGGACCCTGTTTTGTACACATTTCTCGGTGATGGGAACTGAAATAGTTTCCTAAACCCATGGACTTCAATAGCCATCTATGCAAACTGAATCCAACAACCATCACCTTAGATTTATGTCTCAAGCAACTAAGGAAGATAATTCAGTGTGCCTGTTTGCCTACGTGTTTTTGTTGTAGCTTATTTTTCTCCATAAAACAGTTGTATAATTTCTTTATAAATGCGTGTGTGAAGAACACAGAGGCAGTTCGAATTTTGCTCATGTATTAAGTTCAAATTACTGCTTTGTAATTTTGAAAACTCATTCTCTGTTTTTAATATGAAGACTATGTATTTCATGGATATTTGAAAGTGTTTGTTGGAGTGTTGATTAAGTACGCATAACCTAAGCAGCTACAGAGGGCCCCTGTGCTGACTAAGGTTTCATTTCATTTTGTTTTGTCTTTTATAGTTGAACTATAAATTCACTGTTTGTTCCATAATGTTTATAACCATTTGCTAACCTCGTTCGTAATGCAGTCTTTATCATTTTCTCACTAACGTAGAATAGCTTATTTTAGTACAGAATAGTTCTTTTTGTTTAATTTCTTTCTAGTTTCTTATAAGTTGCTTGAATTTGAGTTCAGTAGTGTAGAGTAATTTATTTCATTTGTTGTTTCATTAGTCTTTAGGTTTTTAATTAAACTGATCAGTGCCATTACTGTCATGCCATTTTTATTACTAGTTTAGTGACTCATGTTGTAGGTGAATGTTTCTAAAAAGCCCTTCTAGTTGATGATTCATCTTAAACTAAGTGGTTGAATCCTTCATTTATACAATGAATCTTTTCTGCATTTTTGTATTTATTTTCTCTTAGAATAATGAAGTACATAATTCCTCAAAATGTTATCACATGGAGGTTGTTCTCCCAAAATTGTGAGGCAGAGTAACTAAGCACTTCTTTTAGTTTCCATAGTAGATTAATTGCAATTTCATTTTCAGTCTTAGTATTTCATTTAGCTTTGTTGCAATTTCATTTTCAGTTTTTCATTAAGTTTTGATTCTGCAATGGAATAAACAATAGTTGTAATATCACTTTCAGTATTTCATTTCTGTTTTGTTTCCATAATAGATAGTTGCAATTTCACTTTTAAGTCCTTTTAGTTCATGATTTGGAACAATAATAAGAGCATAAATAGAAACTCTATTTTCATTTTCTTGGTTAAACTTTACTTCTAAATGTGGCTTAAAGCACTTTTAGTCCTCATTTCATTTCTTTGGATTCTTAGTAGAAGTAGATTTAAGATTTTGTTAAGTACATTGTAAAACATTACGAATTAAAGGATCAAACCCCCAAAACAACATAAAACTCAAAAATAGTGAGGTAAGAAGGGTCATCTAGCACATATAGTGCACTACACTTCATCAGTTTATGATACCCGGATTGATAATTTATGTAGAGAAATTTATGACACTAAATTGACCAAACATTTTGGCGTCATTGCCGGGGAAGTGTAACTAGGTAGCCTTATCTCTTACATTCATAAAAAAAAAAAAAAACAAAACAAAAAACAAAAACAAAAACAAAAACAAAACAAACAATGACATGCATAGAGAAAGAGACTCTAGGGGTAGATTTATATCTAGGGGTAGAAGTTTGATTCCTACAACACCACCTACTCCACCAAGAGTTAGAAAAGATACACCTCCATCCCAGACTCGCACTCCCAGCCATAAGATTCCTGGAATTCAAGGGGCAGAAACTCAATCAGAAGATTATCCTACATCATCTACCAAAATAGTCCTAGGAGAGAAAAATTTGAAACTCCAACAGCAAGGATAACCTTTTTCACCTTTACAGGAGAGCCTATTGCAGTTGAAGAACTAGGAATACCTGGTTAGGAAGAAAAAGTAGAAACTCTCTCTCATAGTCCATTAATATAAGAACCAGAGGAAGAGGGAATAACCTTGCAGGTTGAGCCCTATACTGACTCTGAAGAAACTATAATGGCAGAAGAAGAACAAGATGGAGAATTCTCACTGTTTGGAGGAGGGGATAGAGGAAGAGGTACAGGAAACAATGGAGGAGGTAGAGGTAATAATGGAGGAGGCAGAGGAAATAGGGAAGTAGATAACTCTTTTGGATTCCCTATAGTGGATGAGGAAACACATACCACAATGAAAAACTTCTCACCATATGTCCTCCCAAACTTTTATGAGTTGAGAAGTGAGGACCCTGAAACATTTTTGTTTGAGTTTGAAGTCTCGTGCAAAACTTATGACTATCTAGAAGACTCTCAAAAACTCAAATTGTTTCCCTCAACACTAAAAGGGGCTGCTTTGAAATGGTTCATGGGGTTAGTCACTCAATCCATTAGAACATGGAATGACATGAAACAAGAATTTTTGGATAGATACTTGGATTATTGTATGCCTACCAATCATAAAGATGAGGTGTTCAAAATGATGCAAAAAAAGGATGAAAACTTAGAGGATTTGCTTGAGAGATTCAACTATAATTTAAAAAGAGCAAAGGTGAACAATTTAGATTAAGAAACTTTGAAAGCTATTTTTTTAAAGGCCATTAGAGATGAATGGATAGATATCCTTAACATGATGGTGAAGGGAGATATCTCTCAACTTCCATTGAGTGACACAGCAGAACTATGTGTTCATCTCTCAAGAGGGAAATCTAAAACAAGAAAAGGGTCGAGAGATCCTTCTCTTGTTAGAGCAAACAACCTACAACTGGATCTGTAAGTAGGGAAGAAATTGGCAATATGGTTGATGAGTTTAAAACTGACATTCTAGGGAGCCTTAGTGAGCAACTAGACACCCTTAAAATTCAAAACAAGCAAAAAACAGAGGTTGATTCTTTAGCTATTTTTTGTCCAAAATGCAGAAAGAAACATGCTCTAAGGGAATTCCCTTTAGATGCAAAAATTGTAGAGACTTGTATTATTTGTTCAGAAAGTCATGATACCAAGGGTTGTCCTTCAATCCCAGGTCTTAAGGTTTTCTTTCAAGAGGAAACAGTCCCAAATTCTGTAGAATTTCTTTGTTTTGTTGCAAGAAGACATTGGCAAGGGCCACAAAATCAAGGATTTAACAATCCAATGTATCTTCAACCCCCACCAAACTGGAATTCTTGGTAGCAACCTTGGCCTCAACCTCAATCTCAATAGCAATCTCAACCATGGGAACAAGGGGTACAAAATCCTTATGGTAGATTTGCCCAGTATTACCAATATCCTCCATCTTATTAGAATTATCCTCCCTCACAAAATCAACAACAAAATCAGCAACCACAACTTCAAAATTAGAACCCTCAACTTTCATTGCCATTTCCACCACAACCTCCACAACAAATTCAAAATCCTCAACTCTTGCTACCATTTCAGTAGAAACCAAATCAACTACTTGCCCAACCATTACCAAACCCCAACAATAAAAACCCTCAGAATGCTTACATGGTAGAAGGAAAACAATTTCCAACTTACATGATTACTCCTCTAGATCTTAATGATGTTCAACATAGATCTGGTAGGATATTAGAAAAGGAAAAACCTTCTATAGTTATTCAAGAACAAGACACTTCTGAGGAAGATTCTCTAAAAGTCAATAAAATTTTTGAGGGAACATCCCTCCAAAACCAAAATATTGAAAAAGAAAAACAAAAAGAATCAATAAACACAACTCCTATCATTGAGCAACCAGCATCTACTTCTACACCTCCTTTTCCTGAAAGACTACAAATTGATAGAGGAGTAGAGAAATAGATCTTGTTGCCCAATTATGATTTTCTAGATGAATTGAAGAATGTCTATATCAAAATTCCTTTGTTACAAACCATTAGAGAAATTCTTATTCTAGCCAAGACAATAAAGGAGTTGAGCATCAAAAGACCAGGAAGAAAACCAAGAGAAACAAAAAGAATTCACCTAGTAGGAAAGATAGCAAACATAATGATGGGAAAGATTTCCATGCAGAAATATGTGGATCTAGGAAGTCCAATTGTCAAGACACACATAAATGGAATTGAACCTCCAAATACATTGATTGACTTAGGGGCAACAATAAACATTATGAGTAGACAAATGATGGAGCAGCTTAAACTTCCTAACCTTCTTTATACACCTACTTTACTGCAGCTTGCAGATAGATCAGTAATCAAACCAGATGGTGTACTAGAAGATAATTTAGTCTCCTTAGATTCTTGGGAATATCTTGTTGATTTCATTATTTTAACTCCCAAGAATAATCTAGGAGGACACCCACTCATATTAGGAAGACCTTAGCTGGCCATAGTTGATGCTTTTATTAGTTGTAGATCTGGTGACATGTATATTTATGATGGTAACTCAACAAAAAAATTTAATTTGTATCCTCCAACAAAAGAAATTACAAAAATAGATGACAAGGAATGGATTGATGATGAAGATGACATTCAACCTCTCTTTACTATTTCAGAAATTAGTGAAGATAGTCAAATTTTGAATACATTGGAAAATTTTGAAACATCTTCAAAATATGATCATGCACAATTTCAAGAAAAATCTAATGTTGAATATTTGTCATCTATGCAGATGTCTCTCTATTCTATGGAAGAGTTTGGTAGCTCTAAAGTTGAAATTTTCCAGGTAGGACATTGAACATAAAGAAAAACTTGGAGAAACTACAATAAGAAGAGATAACAAAAACATTCTACTGCATTTGCATGGGAATACACTGACATGAAAGGCATTGATCCTAAGACTTGTATCCATCATATCTAAATTGAGGAAAATAGTAGACCAATCAGACAACCTCAGAGAAAAATGAATCTAAATCTTAGGGAAATTGTGAAAGAAGAGCTCCAAAAATTACTCAATGTAAACTTCATTTGCCCAATTTTAGATAGCCAATGCGTTTTTCCTTTGGTAATTTTGCCTAAAAAGAATGGTAAATTGAGAGTGTCCATTGATTACTGAGAATTGAATAAAGCAAACCTCAAAGATCATTTTCTATTACCCTTTATAGATCAAGTGTTAGATACATTAGCAGGTAAAAAGTATTTCTCATTCTTGGATGGTTTTAGTGGTTATAATCAAATTTAGGTAGCCCCTGAGGATCAGGATAAAACCACATTTACTTGTCCATGGGGAAGTTTTTCCTACCAAGTGCTTTCTTTTGGGTTATGTAATGCACCTGCAACATTCCAAAGAGCAGTACTAGGAATTTTTTCTGATCTAATACATGATTGTGTAAAGGTATATATGGATGATTTTACAGTCTATGGAAACACATTTGAAGAAGCTTTGGAGAATTTGGAAAAATTTCTTAAAAGATGTAAAGAAACAAACCTTTCACTAAGCCATGAAAAATGCTTTATGATGTTTACAAAAGGTATTGTTTTAGGACATCATATTTCAGGAGATAGGATTAAAGTTGACAAATCTAAGGTTGGATTCATCTCTAAGTTACCAATTGCAAATTTCCAAAAAGATGTTAGAAGTTTTCTAGGATTTACAAGATACTATAGAATATTTATAAAAAACCTCACTAAAATAGCATCTCCACTCTTCAAATTGCTTACAAAAGATTGTGAATTCAGATGGAATCCTGATTTCTAACTAGCATTTGAAACCTTGAAAGCAAAAATTTCTGAAGCACCTATTTTAAGAGGTCCAAATTGGAAACTTCCTTTCTATATTTCTACAAATGCTTCAGATACAGCTTTAGGAGTTGTATTTGGACAAAAAGATTTGATTCCTTATCCCATTTACTATACAAATAAGAATTTGACTCCCACTGATTTGAATTATACCGTGACTGAAAAAGAATTCTTAGATGTTGTTCATGCAATTAACAAGTTCAGACACTATATAACAGGCTATGAAAACTTTGTTCATACAGATCACTCTGCAATTAGATATTTAATGAATAAACCTATTACTAATGGCAGAGTTACAAGATGGCTTTTACTTTTGCAAGAATTCAACATTACTATGCTAGATAAACCTGGAAAAGAAAACACAGTTTCTGATTTCTTGTCCAGGATTCAGAATATCAAAGAAGACTCTCCAATTGAAGATAAGTTTCCTGATGAATATCTCTTTGTAGTAACTACTCAAACTCCTTGGTTTGCATATGTTGCTAATTATTTGGTTATAGGGAAGTTACCTTCACATTTTTTTCCTAGAAAGAAAAGAAAGATTATTCAAGAAAGTGCAAGATATTCATGGATCACTAACAAATTGTATAAAACAGGTCCAGATCTTATGAGCAGAAGGTGTGTCAGGGAAGATGAGATGCCTGATATTCTCAAAGCATATCATGATGAGTCGTGTGGTGGACACTTTGCTGATAAGAGGACAGCCCATAAAATCCTTTCTTTAGGATATTATTGGCCATCCATCTTCAAAGATGCTAAAGAATATGTCAGAAGGTGCGACAACAGCCAAAGGGTAGGGAAACCTATTCCCTCAAATGAAATGCCATTACAAACTCAAGTACTTATCGAACCCTTTGAAAAATGGGTTTTAGACTTTATTGGACCAATTAATCCTCCATATAAGTAGAAAAAGTATATATTGGTATGCATTGATTACATCACCAAATGGGTAGAAGCTAAAGCATTACTTTTTGCTAACGAAAAATCTGTAGTTAATTTTCTTTTTGAGGACATATTCACTCTTTTTGGTGTTCCAAGAGAAATTTTGACAGATCAGGGATCTCAATTCACATCCAACATGATGGAAAGGCTAATGGAGAAGTACAAAATCAAGAATAGGAAATCTACTCCCTATCATCCACAAGCAAATGGTCAATTGGAGTGTACAAATAAAGTGATTGAAGGAATCCTCACCAAGACTGTGCATCTACATGGAAGAGATTAGGCAGAAAGGCTTCCTGAAACCTTATGGGCCTATAGAACTACATGGAGGAACACAACGGGACATACACCCTATGAACTTGTTTATGGGAAACAAGTCTTGTTCCCTATAGAGTTCCAACTCAAAACTTTCAAGATGGCAGTCCAGTTGGGGATGGATTTATCAGAAGCTCAAAAGCATAGACTAGAGCAATTGTACGAACTTGATGAAATCATACAAGAGGCAGTTCAAAGGACTAGTCTAGTCCAACAACAGAGGGCTAAATGGCATGACAAAATACATCGAGGAAAAGAAGTTTCAAAGGGATATTGAGCATTGTTATTTGATTAAAAGTTTAAAGATTTTCAAGGGAAGTTTCAAACTCATTCGCTTGGGCCATATGAGATTGAAAAAGTCTTCAGTAATGGAGAAATGAGGATCAGAACAATAGATGAAAGTCAAACTCCTTTTCTTGTGAATGGTCATAGATTGAAAATATATCAAAAACCAATCTCAAAGGAGGATTTCATCAAGATCTTCCAGAACAATTCTGAAATGAAGTTAGTGAAGAAGAACCATTCTTCTCCACCAACTTAGTCTTTGTTTTTCCTATCATATATATATATAATATATATAATATATATATATATTATATATATTATATATATATTATATATATATATAATATTATATTAAAGGTTGAAACCAATCACTGATTGGCATGCTTATACAGAAAATACAAGGTGAAAAATCAGAAAGTTCTAACACCTATATTTTCCATTTCCTTTTCTAAAAGAAAAGTGGTGACAAAAAGCCACAGTCATTCAGCATTCTGCAAAATTCATTGTCTCATTTCATTTCACTCTGTTTTACTTTTTCAGTTTCACTTCATTACATTTCACCAATAAATTTTTCCTTTTCCAACATTTCTTTCATCTCCATCTTCATTTATCATCTTGACTTACACAACCATTTTTCATTTCATCCATTCATAAGTCATATTTTACTCTCCGTTTTACATTCTACAGTTGTTTCTACGTCCTGTAGTTGATTATGTTTCATAGTTGATCTTGTTCTGCAGCTAATCTGATTCTACAGCAACAGTTTGATTATCAGTCCAAGCACAAAGTGGCTAGTTCATAATAAAACCTTATATGCAGGTAATTGAAGACAAAACAACTTTGAAGACCAATCATGCCTAAAGCACTTGTGGAAGCAAACATCAAAATATTAGCAAGCAGAAGGTAAGGTTCCAAAGGTAAAATACAAAAACTTATTTCAAAAAACAATTCAAAAACATAAGCGTGTATAACATGTATGATCACATGTCTCCCTGATTAATCATTATGTGATTTGACTGCCACGATGTCTCCACCATATCTTCCATCTTCAATGCCAAACGGTCCAATGATTCCTTCATAATTGATCCCCATTTTGAACTCCATAAACTTATACTTAACCGGACTTCTACAGCTACACCTGTTAACAGTTAGATTAACGACATGACCTATCTATGTACGACTCTTCAAACCCTTATTGTTCATTTATTACACTAAGTTTTTCTCACATACTTACGCAACCTCTTTGTGCATACAGTCATTCTATTTTCATATACTTTGTGTATATAGTCACTCTGTTTCCACACATTTTGCGTATACAGCTACTTTGTTTCCATATATTCTGTATATAAAGTCATTTTATCTCATATTCACAGTCATTCTGCTTCCATATACTCTGTCATTCCGTTTCCATATCCACAATCATTCTGTTTCTATATACACAGTTGCTCCATTTTCCTATACACAATCCTCTTTACGCAGTCATTCCATTTCTCAAACAGAGAGAAAAATTAGAAGAGTAGCCAAGAACAGAAGTTATGGGGCTTATTGTTAGAACTGAACCCATAGGGGTGAAATACATGGAGGGTTATCCGCAGCTGAAGGGAATGTTACATAAGGTTGGTTGGTTGTGTTTTATTGAAAAATTCAACAATTACCACAAAGAAATCACTAAATCCTTTGCAAGATCCTTTAATGGCACCGAAGTGGAAATTGGGGACATCAAATTTGCAGTTACCAAGTCCTTTATCGTTGAAGCAACAGAACTCCCAAGGCTAGGAGAAAGGTGGTTTAAGAACAAAGAGTTTCATGATGAATCTTGGAAGGTCATTCTTAAAAATCCAAGTATGGACATTTCAGTTTTTAGGAAAGGGATTCCAATTACTACACTCAAAAACAAATGGAGTAGCATGTTGTTAATTCTGCAAAAGTTCATTACATGCGAAGGGAGGTTTGGTTCTATGTATGTGTATCATATACGACTGTTAATGAATTTTCTAAAGAATGGAACCCTCAATCTTCCCTTTTTCCTGTTGAATAGTTTGAGAAGAATGGAAACTAATGTTCAAAAGAAAGTTGAATCAATAGAAACCACTCTATATCACCATGGACTAGTGAAGGTTTTAGTTGAATTTCATTTAAGAAGTGTAGGGGATACATGGGAGGACTTTTTGGTAAGGAATTTCTTCCAAGATGCTCCAGATTTGTCTGAGGGAAGTCATGTTAAAAGAAGTAGGAGGAAGAAGACCAATCTCACCATTCAAAGCACCCCTGAAACTTCAGCACAAAAAAATGATGAAGAAGAACCAATCTCTGAAAAATTAATAGAGTTCATAAAGAAAAACAAGCAGAAGAAAAAAATGAAAGAAAAGGTTGAAGAAATCCATAGGGATATTCCTAAACCTTCATCACCTAAAGAGGATGAACAACTGCTTTCTGAAAAACTACACAAAATCAGGGAATAGATCAAGAAAGATAAAGAGAAAGGAAAGAGAAAAAAGGATACAGAAGAAGAGATCATAGGCTCCCAAAACTTGAGGAGGAGTTCTAGGCTCCGAGGCAAAGTGAAGAAGGTGAAATAAAAAGAGGCCCAGTTTATAAATTTGGAGGAAGAAACTCCAGCTTAGTCCCCTGACAGTATTCCATATGAGCAAAGCCCAAAGAACTCTCCTCCACAAAAATTTGAGGGCAGCCCAAGAAGAGTTTCTCCGAGCATTGATCCAATACAACAAAAAATCTATGACTACATAGAGTCATTGGAGAAAAGAGTACATCAGTAGACCAGGGACTTCAGCTAAACCAGAGTAGCCTACCACCACACAAGAAACTCTAATCAGCGTTCTCAAACAAGAGATCTATAAGCTAGAAATCCTGAACATACACATCCAAAGAGAAGATGAAAATTTGAAGGAACAGAATAAGGTGGATAGAGCTATTCATGATAACACCATGATACACTTGGGTTTATGGCACAAGAAGAATAGAAAGTTAAAAAAGAAAAATAAGAAGTCGAACAAGGCACTGATTAACATTAAGTATAGATTTCTCATGAGGAAGCCAAGGATGGCAGTTGGTGCAAAGAAAAGCAAAAGGAGGAAATTGGATGTGTTATCTGAAGTATCAGAACAAATGCAATAGAAGGAGGAAGTTCACAATTTTGATTGCATGGGGACATGCAATAGTCTTGTAGTGGGGGTATGTTGAACTTCAAAATTGCCCTTTCCTTAGAAACTTTTCTCCTCCCTTTTCTTTGTTTTTCCATGAATAAAATGCATCCCTATCATCAATAACCAGTATACATTGCCTTAAGGAGAAAATTTTAGTGATTTGCATGATATACTTTTATGTTTTCCATTTGAATAAGTTTTTGTCTTTTAGCTATGGAATGCAACCTATTCTACAGCTAATCGGTTGTTCTGCATCTACTTCCATGCTTTTATAGGTTCCAGGTGTCAGGAGGAGAAAATAACTACATGGGAAACTTGGAAAACATCATAGCATGGATCGTGTCCTATTCATCTAGCCCAAATCGACAAGGAAGACTCCAGTCAAAGGAAAATTCAAATGCAGAGACCTAAGGCAAATAGGACTCTGTTTTGTACACGTTTCTTAGTGATGGGATCTGAAACAGTTTCATGAACCCATGGACTTCAACAGCCATCTGTGCAAACTGAATCCAACAACCATCACCTTAGATTTATGTCTCCAGCAACTGAGGAAGAGAATTTTGTGTGCCTGTCTTCCTACGTGTTTTTGTTGTAGCTTATTTTTCTCCATAAAGCAATTGTATAATTTCTTTATAAATACCTATGTGAAGAACACATAGGCAGTTCAAATTTTTCTCATGTATTAAGTTCAGATTACTGCTCTGTAATTTTGAAAACTCATTCTCTGTTTTTAATATGAAGATTGTGTATTTCATGGATATCTGAAAGCGTGTGTTGGAGTGTTGTTTAAGTACGCATAACCTGAGTAGATGGAGAGGGCCCCTGCGCTGACTAAGGTTTCATTTCATTTTTTTTGTATTTTATAGTTGAACTATAAATTCAATGTTTCTTCCATAATTTTTTTAACCATTTTCTAACCTCGTTCATAATGCAATCTTTATCATTTTCTCACTAACGCAGAATAGCTTATTTCAGTACATAATAGTTCTTTTTGTTTAATTTCTTTCTAGTTTCTTATCAGTAACTTGAAGTTGAGTTCATTAGTGTAGAGTAATTTATTTCACTTGTTGTTTCATTGGTCTTTAGGTTTTTAATTAAACTAATCAGTGCCATTACTGTCTTGCCATTTTATTACTAGTTTAGTAACTCATGTTGTAGGTGAATGTTTCTAAAAATCCCTTCTAGTTGATGATTCATCTTAAACTAAGTGGTTGAATACTTCATTTATATAGTGAGTCTTTTTTGCATTTTTGTATTTATTTTCTCTTAGAATAATGAAGTACAGAATTCCTCAAAATGTCATCACAAGGAGGTTGTTCTCCCGAAATTGTGAGGCAAAGTAACTAAGCACTTCATTTAGTTTCCATAGTAGATTAATTGCAATTTCATTTTCAGTCTTAGTATTTCATTTAGCTTTGTTGCAATTTCATTTTCAATTTTTCATTAAGTTTTGATTCTGTAATAGGCTAAACAGTAGTTGTAATCTCACTTTCAGTATTTCATTTCAGTTTTGTTTCCATAATAGATAGTTGCAATTTCACTTTTAAGTCCTTTTAGTTCATGATTTGGAACAATAATAAGAGCAGAAATAGAAACTTTGTTTTCATTTTCTTGGTTAAACTTTCCTTCCAAATGGCTTAAAACACTTTTAGTCCTCATTTCATTTCTCTAGATTCTTAGCAGAAGTAGATTTAAGATTTTGTTAAGTACATTGTAAAACAGTAGGAATTAAAGGATCAAACCCCCAAAACAACATAAAACTCAAAAATAGTGAGGTAAGAAGGGTCATCTAGCACATACAGTGCACTACACCTCATCAGTTTACGATACCCGGATTGATAATTTATGTAGAGCAATTTAGGACACTAAATTGACCAAACAGTTTGTTTTCCCTCTTGGGCTCTTTGTCTTCCAACCACAGTCTACTCAAATCCCTTCTCTAAGAATTAGTAATCATTGCTAAACACCCTTAGGGATGAATGCCACCTCTGCTGTAATGGGAGAGTGCATCAGCACTTAAAATTCCTTCAGAAACAATCGTTCTCTGTTTACACAGAGAACGTTGTAACACATGGGAAAATTCGTAGAGAACACTATTCACCAGATTTGATATTTTCATAACCCCGCTTCATAACACTATCGAGTCCGCCCTTAGTAATTGTCACAAGTCGCAATTGGCATGTTCCTTTGTATTTTAAAAATATGTTAACTGTGAAAACACTGCAAAATGGCTCATGACGGATTTCAAATATCGTGTATTTTCATTTCGGAACCCTTTCAGGTCCGCTTTCATCGCATCGCACTTCCCCTTTGTATTTTGTTTAATAACGAAATATACGAAAATACACTAAAAAATGCCTTTCAGCGGATTTCAAAATATATTAAACTCGGTTCATATTGTTGTTTGGTCCGGCCATCGCATCGCATATATACCATATAACATATCTTTGCTCCTCTGCAATGCACCGATGCGATATTGCGATGTGACAAATCACAATCATAGATCGCACAAGCCCGAGGTCTTTCCCATATGATAGGGTCTATGTCAACGTTGATTGCGATCTGTCGATTTCAGTGATCACACCATTGTATAGGGTCAGGACCTTTACCTTGGGTATACCCTACCTGCCTCCGATCTGATCATCGGAGGCCGCTGATCGGGGGTGCCTTCTGCCCGACTTTAAGCCTTGGCCTCATGCGATGCGATTTTCCCTTATAAGGGTCTTTTGCCCATTTTTAAAGGATTTTTGCCTCTTTCCCAGAGAATAAAAGGGAAACTTCTTTTTATGATAACTCCTTCATCTGAAGTCTGTTTTAGCCCATTCAAGTTGTGTTGGATTCAGAATGAGGAGATCTCTGCAATGAGACTATTTCTGATGGCAGCCTGTGATTTTCATTTTCCTCTTATTTACAAAGGATTTGTGCCATTTGGCACCTTTTACCTCTTTTATGAAGTCTTTTAGACTTAGAGGTTTATCCAGGATCCATTTTTGGATCATGCCTTCCCATTAAAAGAACTTTTGGTCTCCAAAAGGCTGATATACTGATCTGAATAGTAAATGAGAGTGACTCACCCTCTTTTTTCAACCTCCCTACACTTTCCTTGCATAGTGCTTCTAAACCAAAGTTTCTAACCACTTCCCTTCTTGGATGGGCTGGTCTTCCTAGGAAGAACTGTCTTCGTCCTTGCCTTTCTGCAGAACTTCTGCTGAACTGGTCATAGAAGGTGGTTTGAACTTCTTTGCCTTGATCATTGATCCAAGGTGGCTCAAACAAATGTGAAGTACATATGCTCCACAAAACTTTCATTTGTATCTGTTAGAAAAGATGTCAACAACAACTGTTAACAACAACTAAAATACAGACAACAACTAGATGGCCTAAACTTTTGCTTCAACAAAAGAAGCAGATTTTCACACCTTGTGAACACCTCAATGTATTACATTTGCATACAAATGATGGAATAGAAAACAAGCCCACAAAACATGCCTTTAAAACAAATGACCCTTCAAGTCAAGCATGTAGAAAAAGACCATTACGACCATTTTTCAAAAGATGAAACACTTCATCATTATCTCCCTTTGGAGACCAAGTTAACTTCTTCGAAGTCAACATGCTATCACATGCATGTCAAAGCAATCAACCCTACAAGTTAATTTCACATACATGTTCAAAAACAAGGAAATCATCAACATCCCTGTGTTCATGCATCTCATGCTCATGCATGCATTTCATCCTTCAACTTTCATTTAAGCACACTGTATTTTCGAAGCTGAAATGAAATATAATGTAGATGCATCAATAGACATGCAATCTTAATCGAATACGAACTCTAACCATTCCTTACCAATCCCTTCCGAAGGTACTACCTTTGTCTGCACATCAGCATCATCATGTGAATCATTTTGAGACACATCATTCATGGAATCTTCACTTCCAGTTCTACCATCTTCTCTTTCCACTTTCTTTAGCTTTTTTGGAAGCATTGCCGGATTCAAAGTCCAACATTTTGCAACAAGATGTCCTTGCTTATGGTAGTAAGTGCACTGCATGTGCATCCTTTTGACAGCATGATTTTCCTTGTCTAATGGACCTTTGGCTTCTTGCTTCTTTTCCTTCTTCTGCTTCCTGTATGCAGCCATTCTCTTCCAACATCTAGAAACATTATGGTTATCCAACCCACAAAAGGAACATGCAATTATTTTCCCATACATGTGTGGAAATTTATCATGCTTTGCACAATCAAAAGGAAAATGTTTGGAACTAGATTTATACCTTTCTCTTTCACCTTTATTGCCTTCATGAGGAGGTGAAGCAAATGAAGAAGTAGCTCCCTTTGGAACACCATCAATCTCTTCAAGGCTATCAGAGTATCCCCAACTCTCTGGTTCAAGTGTGTGCTTCTGAACACCTGAATTTTGCAAATGATGTTTCAAGCTATTGTATTCCTCTTGAATACAACCTTCACACTTCTGAGGTAGAGGACATGAAATGAAACTCCTTCTTGGGACTATTTCAATGGCATTCATGGCAGCTTTGGAATTCTCTCCATAAGACTGCCCATAGCTAAGACCCAAATACTTACACCTTTCCTCAACCATTATTGGCTCAACAATACCTTGTGCATGCTTACCCAAGCCCTTTCCTTCATAGCCCATATTGGACATTAGCTTGGAACCTATGCCTCTACTATGTTTTTCAAAAGAACCAATATATGCATTCTCAGAGGAATTTGAAGACAAACTGGAATGGCTTACCTCTTCTTCAAGCTAGTACTTGACTAAGGCTTCTTGGGCAACAAAGAGTTGTGACTCCAACTCATGCATCCTTTTCAGGTTCATATTTGCAATATGAAGTTGCCTCTCCATTTTCTGCAATTTGTCAGAAATCATCTAATACTCTTCCTCCATGGAATTCAACTACTCTCTAAGTTTGTTGCTCTTCCTTCCATCCTCATACATTTCTTTCACCATATCCATCATGGTGGACAATTCTTGCTTCATGTCTTCATCAAAGAGTCTTGTGATGGAGAAGGAATTTGAGGATACACTTGAGGAAGTTTTCATTATGCCAATGAACAAAAGAACTTCAAACAAGATTAATAAAGAGCTTATTTAAGCAATATTTTGCAGCAAACCTCAACAAACTCAAAAAATAGTCAGTCTGCAAACAAGCATACAATCAACCTCTAATTATTTAAACACCTTTTAGACAAGAAATCATTGCTCTGTCAATCAAGTATGTTGACATAACCTTCTTTGAAGGTGAGGTCAATCAAATCTCAGGCTCTGATACCACCTGATCTGAAAATGGGGCTCTTAGGCTTCTTGTCCAACTTACAAGAACCTCTCCCACTTCCAAAGCTTTAAATTTTCCCAAGTCTTAATGATTAACCATTCAGAATTAAGAAATGCTTGAAAATATAGGTGTATGCTTGTATGTGTTTTAAACTGATTATATGCTTTAAAATCTATTGTTTGTGCTGTAAGTTGATATGCTAAAACTGATGTATGAATACATGTAACAGAAAATAAAGCAGCAATAAACAATCACACAAAAACAACAATATAATTAGGATTTCACCCACAACTCTTGGGCTAGATGTCCATGAGCTCTAGTTAATTCAACTAGGCTCTCTGGGATTATGGTATAAGTCTTTTTTTTACAAGCTCTTGGCTCAACTCCTATTGTCCTAGACAGAAATAGTGGGTTCAGACACCATTTTATCCTAGATTCAGACATCGGAGATTCCACAGTAATAAGATTTTTCTGCCAACGTT
>APFE030836258.1:29987-46777 GCA_000404065.3 Pinus taeda | reverse complement strand
CCTATTTATCCCTAATCAGCTGCTCTTCTTCTATCAAGCTTCAAGTTGCCCTGATGATGGATCCCAGTTGGGATTCGAAACGTTGGCAGAAAAATCTTATTACTGTGGAATCTCCGATGTCTGAATCTAAAATATTACACCACAGAGGTCTCAAACCCAGAACCATTTTATCCCTTTGCTCTTGAAGCTCTGGCTCTTGGCTCTTTGGCTCTTTGGCTCTTGGCTCTAGCTCTTGGCTCTTGGTTCTAGCTCTTGGCTCGGACTCTTCCTCTTTGGCTCTTTGGCTCTTGGCTCTAGCTCTTGGCTCTTGGTTCTAGCTCTTGGCTCGGACTCTTTCTCTTTGGTTCTTGGTTTTGGCTCTTGGCTCTGAGGCTCTTTAGTTCTGGCTCTTGCTCTCTGGCTTTTCGCTCTAGCTTCTTTCTACCCTCTATCAAGTTATAGCCCTCTTGGCTTTTCACTTGGCTTCCAAGTGACTCCCTTGGCTACTTTCTTGCTTCTGCACTGCCTCTTTTGCCTTAGCTTCCTGCTTTGGCTTCCCCTTCAGCAGCAAACCCTAAATGATCAACCTTAGCAACCATCAACAACTCAACAGCTCTCTGTCTTTGACATTCATGGCTTTTAAGCCAAATTGGCATTGTCTATTTGTTTTCCCTCTCGGGCTCTCTGTCTTCCAGCCACAGTCCGCTCAAATCCCTTCTCTGAGCGTTAGCAATCATTGCTAAATGCCCTCAAGGATGAATGCCACTTCTACTATAACGGAAGAGTGCATAGGTGCTTAAAATTACTTCAGAAACAGTCGTTCTCTGTTTACACAGAGAACACTGTAAAACACGGGAAAATCCGCAGAGAACATTGTTCACCGAATTTGAAATTTTCATAACCCTGCTTCATAACACTATCGGGTCTGCCCTTAGTCATTGTTGCAAGTCACAATTGGCATATTCCTTTGTATTTTAAAATACGTTAACTGTGAAAACACCTCAAAATGACTCATGACAGATTTCAAATATCATATTTTTTCATTTCGGAACCCTTTCGGGTCCAACTTTCATCACATCGTGCTTCCCCTTTGTATTTTGTTTAATAACAAAATATATGTAAATACACTAAAAAATTCCTTTCGGCGGATTTCAAAATATATTAAACCTGCTTCATATTGCCATTTGGTTCGACCATCACATCGCATATATACCATATAACGTATCGCTGCTCTTCTGCAATGCACCGATGTGATATTGCGGTGCGACAAGTCACAATCGCAGATCGCACAAGCCTAGTCTTTCCCATATGATAGGGTCTATGTCAACGCCGATTGCAATCTGCTGATTTCAGCGATCGCACCATCGCATCGACCTGGGACCTTTGCCTTGGGTACACCCTGCATGCCTCCAATCCGACCTGCCGATTCGATCATCGAAGGTCGCTAATCGGGGGTGCCTTCTGCCCGATTTTAAGCCTTGGCCTCATGCAATGTGATTTTCCCTTATAAGGGTCTTTTACCCATTCTTAAAGAATTTTTGCCTCTTTCCCAAATAACAAAAGGGGAACTTCTTTTTATGATAACTTCTTCATCTAAAGTCCCTTTTCACCCATTCAAGTTGTGTTGGATTCAAAATGAGGAGATCTATACAATGATACTATTTCTAAGAGCAGCCTGCAATTTTCATTTTCCCCTAATTTACAAAGGATTTGTGCCATTTGGCACCTTTAACCTCTTATATGAAGTCTTTTAGACTCAAAGGTCTACAACAACAAGCCAAAAATATGTGTTTATGTTTCCTTGGAATTTTCTAGGCTTTGGATTGAAATTATTTTGCATGTTTGGTTTCTACACCTTAGAAGTTAATATCATGATTTAGCAAATAGATTGAATGCATGTTGTAGACTAGGGTTTGAAGAAATAAAATTCAACTCATCCTTTCCATTTTGATTAATTTTACTACAATATTGATTAGTAGATATATGTTCTTTATTGCTAGTATTCAGGGGCTTCCAGTGACTTTTAGGGGTTGGAACACTCATTCACATCCACTTAGACATTACCATCATTCTCATGGACACCTCAAACTAATCTCAAGTTCTATCATCGAGATCATATTTTCAGGATTAATGGACACTGTGGGCATGAATGTTTGTGCAAGATTGGCCTCTGAGGGGGGAGAAACTTGGAAAAAGACCTCACACATCCTTCATCCACCCTCATCCACCTCCCTCCACCTTCAGAACACATGCCTTTCCCTCAGAAAGCTCTCAAGCACAATCATGTAGCAAAACAGGGCAATCATGTAGCAAAACAGGGTTTCTTGTAGCACCTGCCGTAGTCCTGTAGCACTACCCAAAATTAGCAAGATTTTCCCTATGATCTTGATTTTTGCATTTTTAGACTGAATGATGACCCCCAAGCTTTGAATCCATGATTAGGGAAACCCAATGACCACTCTAGACCCCTCCTTCCTCCACTGCAAGCACAAAATAGCAAATAGAGTTAGGAAGCAAATTTTCACATTTGAATCACAGTGAGTGTTCTCTTATGCAATGAGTAAATACATTGTTTTTAATATTAAATTCAACTTACACTCATTGACATGAAAGGAAACTATTCAATGCAAATATATTAGACTTAGTTTTTGAATTTCCTAATTATGTGTTGTAGACTGAATTTCTTCTTTCCAACCAATTTGCAATTAGATTAATGATTTCCATTCTGCAAGTAGAATATTGATTTGATTAGTTTGCAAATAGAGTAGCATGGTTTATTTCTACAACTATTGTAGTCTTTCCCTTTCCTACATTTATAATTAGTCTCTACATCTAATGAATGGCACTTTCATTTCTACAATTAGGCTAATGCCCCTTTCCTTTTCAATTAGGGTATGTCTTTTTCCTTTCCACATAAATTATCTTTGTAGTTAGTTGAAGGAGTGGTATGTGCTTGCCTTGATCTGATCCAATGACTGAGGGTGAGATGAGTGGAACTTGACCTAATGTGCATATAGAATCGTTACCTCTAAGCTTGTATGAACCCTAGGTTGATAATTCAAGTTGAGAGTCTTGGGAGTTGCAACATCCTTGATGCAATACTAGGGCTTATCAATAAGATCTACCCATTGCCTCATCCATGGAACTCTAGGATCTAGAAGCCCAAGCTCAATATGTTGAGGTCAAAGTAGTGGAATCCACTCTAGAGAAAATGATATCAGAATGGAGCCATATCCAAAGTTCTTCAATCACCCATCCTTTTCCCTATTGAGTTGTTCCTTTATATTTGCTAACAACCCCTCACTTCAGTCAAATACAGTAGGTTCTATGCATTCCAATGCATACTACATGTGGGACTTGTTAGCTAAATGCAAAGTGGCACTACCCACCAATCGAAAAATGATAAAAAGGACCGTCCTTAGAGGCAGGTGAGTCACATCCAAAATATTTATTTTCCCATCCTTTGTTGGTTGAGAACAAGGTCTATAGTGAGCAACTATATAATCCTTGATGGTTTCACCGGCTCTTCTCATCCCAAACAATGAGATAAGAGATCATCTCCAAGATAATCCTATCATAAAATAAATGTTCTTAACCTGTATCTTGAGAGTACATGATCCAATTCTAAAGCATTGTCCTTGAATATCCCATGCCCTAACCAGATATTCCAGTAACTCAAGTTGAGCTATCATCCCTAGAAACCAAAAAAAACTTAAGGATTCCACAATGCCTTAAGGCTTGTATTATTGTTGTGTCATTGGAAGCTTCTAAATATTTGGACTCATGTTCTTTTTCTCTCCAAATTAGAACCATTATTTCTCTGTTAGATACCTGCAATACCATGAGAGAGACACTTAGAAAGAATCTTAAGCAAAAATTTGAGAGAAATTCAAGTGAAAATCAAAAATATCTTTTTTGAACTATGCCCAGAAGAGGACAGAGCACCCCAACACAGCTCCCCTTCCTAGGAGGGTGCATGGAAGTGCTCTTCCAAGTGTAAACTGAGAAATCCCAATGCAATTTTCAATACAGTTGGGGTGCATTGGACCTAGGGTGCAAATCTAAGACCCTAAATCACTAAAAACTCCCAAAATTTTGCATGAAACTAAAAATGGAAACCATGAAAAAAAAAAGAGAAAGGATAGAGCTTATACCTAGAAGTGACGACACTTGAAATGGTCCACGGGTTTGGCTACAATCACTTGCTGAAGATCGAGGGTAAAAAGCACACAGAGCTCACTCACAAGAGGTAAAAATGAAAATGGTAAGATTGAATTTACTTTTGTCTATTTATAGCTAATTTCATTATTATTTTATTATTATTTTTATTATTTTGACCTAATTTTACCATATTACATGTATTTTTAAACTTTTGACGATGTTCTAAGCAGGTTTAAAGTTATTTGAAGAATCTTATGACGATTTTAGATCCAATACATGTCATTTTGATGAAAGAGCATACTTTTATCACTTTTTTTGGATTTGTAAACTCATGAAAAGGAACCCCCTGGAGTCCTCTTTCAGCTCTTTTCAGACTCCCTAAACACGAAAAACTTGTCGAGCACTTGTCTTTTCAAACTCATTAAAGTAAATGAAAAGACATCTACTCAGTATAATTTTAACCCTTTTCCAGACTGGGATAGACTATTTACGAAAAATGAATACTTTAGTCGAACATGACTAAAAGGTTATCCTGAGTATCGTTTTATTCCTTTTCAAACTCAAGAGACTAAATTTATGAAATGGAAGCTTTGGAGTTTTTTTTTTTCCTCTTTTTAAAACTCTCTAAACATAAAAAAGAAGTTGAGTTACACCTTCCCTATACTCGTAAAAACATCAAACAACGGTTGGACTCATCAATCATGACGGGACCGAACCACTCCTTCTCAAGGCTCATTAAATATACTCACAAGGATTCATCTGAAGGATGGACTTAAAGATCAATCATATGTTATCCTCCTCAAGCTTGTCAAAACTAAAGAGGTATACCAAAAATGGTTTGGGAAATTGGGAAAATGGTTACTTAACCTATTAATGATAGTGAGTCTCTTTTGAACACGACACTCTTTAACTTCATTTTTGTGATTGTTGGGTTGGAAAATTTTCTTGCCTCTTTGGTTAATCTCACCATATCAAAAGCCTCCATAATCGGTTATGGGTCAATGTTGCCAATTTTATAAAGTGGTGTTGATATGTTCAAGATAAGTCCTTTATTTGATATCTACTGCAATAATCTTAAGCCTTCATTCATGTCTATCGCTCCTGAACCAGTTCTTCATAAACATTGTTCTGTCTCAAATCTTGATACCTATTTCATGTCATTGATGAGGGATACATCAAGGCCCTCCTGTGACAGGTCACTTGTTGTTGACATCAAATCCGTATCTAGGAAGTTGAATTAGAAACTCCCTTTGGTACCCTGGAGCTTGCATACATCAACAACAATTTCCTCGCTCTCGAGGATAGGTCCTCATCATTGGACTTCGATCGTAAGATTATGTGTGGTGTTCAACTTCAACTCATTCATTCACATCGCATAGATTGTATTATAACACCTTGAGAGCCATTGAAATCATCGGTTGTTTCTCTTGCATATGTTAGTGGCTTACATCATTGGCTGGTAATCAGATTGTGTCTACCATGTTTGACTCCAGCTCATTTATTCACATGGTTAGACTCGTACTATCAAGTGACGAGATAGAAGACCCCAAACCTAGTTTCATCCATCCAGGTTGTGATTTTGGGATTCATACAAGATTACAAAGTATGTTGGCTATGATCATCCAGAAAGTCATCCAAGCATGGGTGCACACTTTGTCATAACTAGACAAGACTTCTTCATCATTGTACATGTAATATTGGCTTATATGTTGAGCATGGGTATGATTTCCTTAGCAATGATATCATGATGATAATATTTATTGTAATAGATGATGATCTCGACCAATTTTTTCCTGATCTGGACTTGTCAAAAGGTAAAGCATTTTAGTCCTCGGCCATTGCTTTTGACTTTGTACTTTAAGGGGCGATCTATTACAAGTAATTTTGTCACATATGCTAAATAGGCTTGAAAACCAGATCAATCAGTATCCTTAAATACTTTTTCATAATCCTTTTGCAAATACCTAAGCATCATTTCTCTATAAAGTCTGAGTTTTTGGGTTTGTCTGCTCAAAAACCATATTTTTAGGCCCAGGGCACCCTGTGTTCTTGTCCACCAGCGTTGCATGCAAGTTTCATACCTAAGAATCGGCATTGATCAACACATGGTTCGCCATTCTGCAAGTGCACTCATCCTAGAAATTTGAGAAAATAGAAAAAAAAAATGAATATTCTCCTTCTAAAAGATTCTAAGGTGGTTTTAACCATTTACCATGGATAGAGATCTTGAATTCCTATATGCTCCTACTCTAGTGATATTATCTCTTATCCCTTGAGTTTATCCTCCTTCATGAGTGGATCTCAAGCCTATATTGGTAAATCCTAAACTACCATGTTTACCCTATAAATTTATTGTCTCCCATAGAGTCTGGGTTGGCTTTTGGAGATTGCTAGTGCCCTCATGTTGCTACTTTGAGCTTAAGGAATCATCATCCATTTGCATTAGGGTTGAGTGTGAAGGCTTGATTTGTGACAAGGAAGGACAGGTCAAGTGGGGAGACACATCTACAAAGTCAGCTTCTGTATATGGTTGTAACGCTCTCCTTTACTTATTAATATAAAAATCATCTTGTTTTCCTATACTTGTGTTATGCTTATGCTCTTGTATTTCAATGCCATGTTGACACATTGAATAGACATATTGGATTATGCTATGTGGATATTGTAGTTCCTTTTCTTATTTTATCCATTGTTGTAGGTTATATTTATAGCATGTGGAGCTAGGATTGGAGCCTACAAGCGAAGCAGAGAAAATGACTTACTATGAGTTCCAGATGTTGGGTGTGCAACTTGATTATCTTCTTGATTCATAGGTCTCATCCACATTGGATCCTAGCTCCTAAATGGGGCAGAAACTCTTCCCGTATGATATCTCTCAGGGGGTTCTAGGGGGAAATAGCTACTTTTAATGATCCCCCCCTTTGCGAGGGTTCAAGGGCAGCGCCCCCAAAGCTAAAAATAGATGAAAATTTGCCTTGTAAAATATTGTAATTTCGTAGTTATTCTAGGTTGTTCATTAAGCAAATGATCTGATGGTAGAAGTTATGTTAATTTAGGGTTTTTTCCCTAGAAGGCAACCCTCGGTTTACATGAGGGAATTATATTGTGGCTGTGTATTATTATTCTGAAAAGAGAGAGAGAGGAGGTTATGTGAGAGTGAAGAGGAAAATACAGTAGATATGTTGTAGGTTGTATCTCTTCATTTTGTCAGATAATATAAAAGGAAGGATTGGTTGTTTCTCTGTGGACGCAACCCAAATTGGGTGAATCAAATTTATATATGTCTCTTTTTTTTATGCATTTGTGTATTTGTGTTTCTACAAAATTTTATGTATTTCATTGTTCCATTAATTAATTTCTAACACTGGGTAGGTCTCTTTTCCATATTCCAATCTCTCTAAGGAAAACATTAATTCTTTTTGTCCTCTATTTCTCTATATCATACCACTAGATCTAGGGAATTCATTTTTGTCTGCATAAGTGAAAATTCCATATAACATATATAATCATTATTAAATGCACATTGTTTGAAGCTTGACACCATTGTTATCCATGATTTCTTTCGTATTAATATTTTTTTCCAATCTTTTGAAATTTCTACAACTGATATAAAATACATACTCATTTATTGACCCAATTGCGCCAAACAAGTCCATTTCCATAAATCCTTTTCCACCCATCTAATTGATCATTCTATTGATGTGTAATTGGGAATATATGTGGCCAAATAATGCCAACAACAAAGCATCACCACCAATGGGAATGTCAACACACAACACAAAATTCTTGTTAGCATGAATAGTAGTTATGGGAGTTAATGGCCACATGTATTGGTAGTCCACACATTATAAGGGAAATTTGATTTCCACTACATACAAAATTGTTAGTACTCTAATTCATTCACTAATGAAACATTATGCAACAAAGTTTTTAACTTCATTATTAAATTATCCTTAGCAACAAAGTTTCAATAATATTAAACAGTAATATAGTGATCTATGAGAATATCGCAATGGGATATATGGGTGGAAATTTTTTCAAGCATGAACCAATTACTATAGAGATAATCATGAACAATTCAATGTTATATGTATGATCCAAAGTACATAAAATAATATTTAATTATTTAGAATTTTCTTAGATTGATTATTTAGAGTTTTAGAGTGTTCTTAGAATATCTATTTGTTATAAAAGATATGACATTTAGAAAGGTGTCGTTTCTTAGGAACTAATTTAGGAAAATAGTTAAGAGTCTTGTTATAAGTGCATTAAATGTAAATGGAAATTTGTAAATGAAATAAGTGATCCATAACAATATTAGTTTAGGACACAAGCTTATTTATAGCTTGTTTCTCTCCACTTGCAAGATGGTTGAGGGATCATGTGTAAGCTCTTGTGGATTTTATGTAATTTTATTTTCCTTATTAATAAAATTTGTGTTTAAGGTCACTTCTGCTATTATTGTGGTATCAGAGCTTCAATGATACAGATAGTGTAAAGAAGGAGATTCCAACTTTGTAGGGTTTTGTAAAACTCCATCAAAACAATAAATTGTTGATTAGGTATGTCCATTATCAAATTTTTAAGTTAAGGGAAATAATTTTGAATTTCCTTTGTTAATTTCAGATCTGGCCATTAAATCATTTGTTAATTTTTTATTATTTTGGAAGTTTCATTTTCACAGTAACCCACATTTAAACATAGTCATTTGCAGTATTTAGTGGGAGAAATTGATAACCATCCCGAGCTGTATGAGTATTTCTGCAAAAAAGTGGCCCATACTATTATAAATTTGTGGCCTTCTTTCATTGCAAAAATGTTCACACCTCTTCAATTTCAGCGCCATGCTCTCGCTTTAAGATCCCCTCTAAAATTGATTATTCTTTGGTAGTAATGCATCCATCACCATCTTTTTCAAATAGACTGAAAGCCTCCTTGAACTTTGTCAACTGCTATGGAGACTTTGTTTCGTTGGACGTTAATCAATTCAAAAAATTTAGTTGTGTTCGCTAGAAGTATTAAGAAATAGATGATTATTAAAAAAAAATGGAAATCAACACCTATGTGGAGATCAACTAACAAAACCATGGAAATATGTAGTGTGGATGCAACGTTGAGCTTTTGTGGAAGTAAATGTGTTGAAAATTCTAGTGCGGACATAAGTAACTTCTCCAATGAATTGTTTTGATTTACAATGAACTTTGGCAAGATGTATGTGATGGTGATGTTAAACCAAAAAAACTTACAAATGTAAACTCATTAGCTAAATGGGAGATAAAAAATTCCAAAGCATTAGCATTAATTAAATCTTCAGTTAATGATGAAATGTATGTTCACATTGAAAATGCTTCGGATGCATGGTCTGCCTAGCCAACATTTAAAGGTTTATTTGATGCACAACCAGAATCTAAGAGATTTTATCTTCAATTGAATTTGCTTCAACAAAAATTGACAAAAGGGGGAGATGTACTTCAATACATTTCCATACTTAAGAACATTAAGCAGGAAATACTAAAGGTTGGATCTCAAGTAGTGGATGATAGTTTCATGACTACAATTTTGATTATTGGTTTGCCTTCTTCATATACACATTTCTTGGAAATTTTAAAAGTAACTGAAAAGCTCTAGAAGTTAAAATTTGATGAATTAAGTGAAATTCTAGCTTAACATGACAAAAAATTTGGAAAGAAGAAACAGGTTGGAGGAGATGTCTTCTTTACAGAAGATAGCACAAGTAAATCTTCAATTGAAAGTTTTGGAGTAGAGGAAGAGGGAACAACAATCAAAATCAAGGAGAATATAGAGGACAAGGTCGTGGTAGAAGTCAAGGCAGAGGGAACAACTTTAGCAAAGGAAACAGTTCTAGCAAAGACAACATTCAAGGCAGAGGCAACAATTAAGGAAGAGGACAAAGTTAAGGTAGAGGAAAAAATCAAGGTAGAGGACAAAGTCAAGGCAGAGGCAACTATTTCAATCAAGTTGTTTGTAGAAGATGTAAGAGATTTGGTCATTATGTTGAATATTGTTGAACTTCTATTAAAAAATTCCAAAGTTTCAACAACACTTGGCACAATTTGTTAATGATCAAGAAGATAATGGCTTAGAATATGTCTTCACTACACTTCAAAGTTCAAAATCAATGACATTCCAAGTCTCCACATACCTTAAAAGTGATTATGAAGATTCTTGGATCTTAGATATAGGGGCAACATAGCATATGACTTTTCAATGTGACTTCTTTTGGATTTTTCAACATTTCCAACCAATTCAATATTTCTTGCAGATGATACAAGACACAATCCTTGTGGAAAAGGTGTAATAAAAGTTTATCTTCCTGACATTGGAGAAAAACTAATTTCAAATGTTTGGTATGTACGAACTTTCAAGAAGAATTTGTTGTCATTAGTCGTGATTCGACAAGCATAACATCAATTTGTTATGGAGGATGGCTTAGTAAAAATCAATTCCATTAAACAAAATATGAAGGCATTCATGATAGGATATGAAGATGGAAAACTTCTAAGGATGAAAGGAACAGTCATTCCATGAAATTTTGATTTTGCAAGAGCAGCAAGTAAAAGTATTTCACCAATAAGGTTGTGGCATGTTAGATATGGGCATTTAAACTTTGATAGTACCTCTCAACTTCAAAAGCAGGGAATGGTTAAAGGACTTCCAACTTTTAAGAAAGAAAATGCAAGATGTGAAACTTCCATTTACGAGAAACAAAGTTAGGATACTTTTCCAACAAATTCATGGCGTGCAAATAGGCATTTGCAATTGGTTCACAATGATATTTGTGGACCTCTACAAACTTCTCTAGGAGGTTTTAGATAATTTTTACTCTTCATTGATGATTTTAGTAGAATGACTTGGGTTTATTTTTTGAAACAAAAGTCAGAAAAAAAAATAATAAAATAAATAAATAAATAAATAAAATAAATAAAATAAATAAATAAAATAAAAATAAAAATAAAAAATAAAAATAAAAATAAAAATAAAAAAATAAATAAAAAAAAATAAAAAAAATAAAAAAAAATAAAAAAAATAAAAAAAAAAAAAATAAAAATAAAAAAATAAAAAAATAAAAAAATAAAATAAAATAAAAAAATAAAATAAAAATATAAATAAAATAAAAAATAAATAAATAAAAAAAAAAAATAAAATAAATAAAATAAAAAAATAAATAAAATAAATAAATAAATTGAAAATTTTAAGACTTTTCACCAACTAGTTGAGAATGAAGTTAAAGAGAAAATTGGCACTCTCGAGACAGAAAACGGAGGGGAATTCACTTCCAATGAATTCCAAGCTTATTGCAAGGACAAGGGTATTAAAATACCACTTACAAATGTCTACACTCCACAGCAGAATGAAGTAGTAGAGAGAATGAATCACACCTTGTTAGGGATGGAAAGATCCATGCTAGCTTTCAAAAACTTCAGTCTTTTATATTGGGTAGAAGCAATACATACAACAGTCTAATTAAGGAACATGTCTCCTAATACTTCGTTTGATGGAATTACACCATATGAAGCATGGTCTGGTTTCAAACCTCAAGTCAAACATCTTAGATCTTTTGGTTCAATGTGTTATTCCTTAGTTCCAAAAGAAAAGTGAACTAAGCTTGATTCATGATGTTTGAAGTGTACATTGATTGGGTATTTCGATGAAATGAAGAGATATCGTCTTCTATCAAATGGAATGTTTATTGTCACGGGGATGTTATATTTGATGAAATAGAAAGTAAGAGTGCCACAAAGATAAAAATTCTTCTATAGAAATTGGAAACTAAGGGAGATAAAAATAAACACAAAATGCAAAATCAACCAAGTACACAACATTGGTATGTTATTGAATTGCCTTCATTAGAAATTAGTTCATCCAGCTCACCTACTTCAACTATACCATCTAGATCTTCTAGAAGTTCATCTGAATCTCCTAGTAGTAGCTCATTTGACAGTGACTCTCCACTCCCTTAACCTTCAAATGATCGAAGAACATATGTTTATATCAATCCACTTTATAATGATGGTGATTATTTAGATCCACAAACAAATGAACATCAACTGCCTAAATGTGTCATTCAACTTTTGAAATATGTCAGGCTAGATGAACAAAACAAAATAGGAATGTGAAGTTCACAAAGAAATGACGAAAATTTTTCCTTAATAAAAAATGATTTTATTGAGCCCTCCACATACAAAGAGGCAATAAAACATGTAGAATGGCAAAAGGAAATGGTTGAAGAATACAAGGCAATGATGGAAAAAAACACTTGGAAACTTGTTGACTGTCCTAAAAATGTGAAACATATCAGATGCAAATGGTTTTATAGAATTAAGTATAATCCACATGGAGACATTAACAAGTACAAGGCAAGGCTTGTTGCTAAGAGTTTTGCACAGCAAGATGGAATCGACTATGAGGAAACATTTGCACCTATAGAAAAATGGAACACCATCAGATTAGAACTTGTATTAATAGCTCAAAAAGGATGGAAATTACATCAGATGGATGTTAAAAGTGCCTTCCTCAATGGGGACTTGCAAGAAGAAGTATATATAACTCAACCTTCAGGTTTTTAGATTGAAGGGTAGGAACACAAAGTATGCAAATTGATCAAGGCTTTATATGGATTGAAACAAGCTCCACGAGCTTGGTATGCAAAAATGGACGAGTAGCTTCGCAAGTTTGGTTTTAAGTGAAGGTAATATGATGATACTTTATCTGTGCTCCAACAGGGTAAAAATATGGTGATTCTAATTATGTATGTGGATGACTTGATCATTACTAGGAACAATAATGATCATATTATACAGGTAAATACGGAGTTGCACGTTGGATTTAAGATCAATGATTTGGGATTAATTCAGTACTATCTTGGAGTTGAAGTATTCCAAGACCTGAACAATTTTTTCATTAGTCAAAGCAAGTATGCATAGGAACTTCTTCAAATATTTGGAATGCAAGATTGCAAGCTCGTTCTCACCCCAATGGAATAAAACTTAAAACTTTCAAAATTTGAAGGGGGGAATTGCTAAACATTGCTACTTATAGATAGTTTATTGGTAGCTTGACCTATTTGACAACCACTTGTCTAGACATATCTTATGCAATCATTATTCTCTCGTGACTTATGCATGAACCAAGGGAAATCCACTGGAATGCAGCAAAAAGAGTCCTTAGATATATCCAAGGGATGAAATATTTTGGTCTTATTTACAAAAAGACTAAGAACTTACTAGGTGGATATTCAGATGTAGATTTTTCTGGAAGTATTAATGATCGGGCATCAACATCAGGTTATTTGATGAACATAGGGTCAGCTGCAGTTTCTTAGAGTTGTAAGAAGAAAGCTACAGTGGCCACTTCTTCGACAGAAGGAGAATATATATCAGCATGGGAAGGAGCATGTGAAATTATTTGGTTGTGTATATTTTTACAGTATTTAGGCATTTCTCAAGCAAAATCCACATATTTATTCATCAACAGCTAGTTAGCCATAAAGCTTGCCAAAAATCCATTTTTCCATTCCAAAAAAAAAAATTGTAGACACAAAGTATCATTACATCAGGACACTCATCGCAAAGGACATCATCAAACTAGTATGTTTTCCTTCAGAAGATCAGATCTCAGATGTTTTCATAAAACCACTTGGTGAGATAAAATTTACTAAGTTTAGGGAAGAGTTTGGTATCTTTTGTAATGTACCTTTGGATCAAAGTGGGGAATGTTAGATGTATGATCCAAGCACATAAAATAATATTTAATTATTTAGATTTTTCTTAGATTAATTATTTAGAGTTTTAGAGTCTTCTTATAATATCTATTTGTTATAAAAGATATGACATCTAGAAAGGTGTCGTTTCTTAGGAACTAATTTAGGAAAATAGTTAGGAGTCTTGTTATAAGTGCATTAAATATAAATGGACACTTGTAAATGAAATAAGTGATCCATAAAAAAATTAGATTACGACACATGCTTATTTATAACTTGTTTCTCTCCACTTGCAAGAGGGTTGAGTGATCATGTGTAATACTTTGCATATTTTATGTAATTTTATTTTCCTTATTAATAAAATTTGTGTCGGAGAGCGGCATTCTAATCTAGGGTTTGAGTCAGGGTTGGAAGCTGGTGACCATGACGGGTCATGGAGGAAGAAGTTCTACTCCCTCCTATAATGACATAGTCGCAAACAGAAGCAAGGAAACTAATCTGCATCACTTCAAGAAACCAACAAAGGGGATTACTGAGGACACTAACACGAGAAAAATTAAAACTCATGAACAAAGTGAAAATCATGAGGAATATAGCAGGGAGAAGAGGAAAGAGGGAAGCAGTCAGAAAGATGCACCTTTGAGGGCGATAGGGGGCTGCAAACCCAAGTCGACTATCACTCCCCTAGTCATTTTAACTGACCCAACGCTATAGGTGCACAGAGATCACATGGCGGAACATGCAATCATATGCAAAATTTATGGGGACCTGGCCAATGGAGAAGGCCTTACATGCATGTATAAGGTTCCACTGGAAACCGAAAGGAGAAATAAACCTTCATCTTAGATCCAAGGGTTTCTTCACAATGGTGTTCACAATCTTAGAAGATAAAGACAGAATGTTCGAGGGAGGACCCTATTTCTACATTGTTGTAGGCCTATACATGAGACCTTGGGTGATGAAATTTGTCCCAAAACAAGAAATGTTCACTTCAGTACCGATATGGATAATAATTTACTCCCTTCCTTTAGATTATTGGTTGTTGGAGTCTCTAAAGGCTATTGGCAATAAACTAGGGCATTTTATAAATATATCAGATGCAACATTAAGAGGCAAATACACTTCCTTCGCCCAGATCTGTGTGGAAATGGACCTATCTAGGGCACTCCCAGACGAGATCATTTTAGAATTTTATGATGAGGAATGGGTGTAGGCGATAAACTATGACCATGTCCCATTTAGGTGCCGCAAGTGCCATGAACATGGGCACCTATACAGAGACTGCCCATTAAACAAATTGGAAAGCAACAAAAAAACCACCACAAGGAAAGATCCCAAGGGTTTCACTAAGGTGGGGGGTAAGGGGAAAGGAGGAAAGTGACACCAAAATAAAGTCAACGAGGACGGACCACTGAGCCATAATAGTTTCAAAATCCTAGAAGAAGAAATTGGAAACAATAGGGAAAACCAGAAATTGAAGACTAAGACCAATGAGAAGGATAGGGATACCAGCATGGAGGACATACCAGAAAATAGCCAGCAATAGGATGATCTACCGAGCAATGTGGAGCTTAGAAGGGACCATGAGATGACCCCAAGTGAGGCAGGAATAGAGGATCATGAGCTACAGGAGATTCTTGAGAAGAAAAACTTGGATCTAGAAAAGTTTCTAGAGTAGGGCATTGCCAAAGGAGTTGACTCCCTACAAAAGGAGGAGTCTAATAGGATTCAACAACTCTTCCTGTGGAGATCCCAATCTAAAAGCTCTGGAGTCAAAAGAAACCATGAAAGCCAAGAAAATAGAGGGGTGAAGATAATGGAGGATACACCAGGGCACTCTTCCAAGAACCCAAGTAGGAAAAGAGGAAGGAAAAGACAGAATGAGCTACTGACAGAATGTGGAAAACTCATGCTCAACTTAGGTAAGATGAAAGATCTCACCAGTTACTCTTTTACAAACCTTCCTTAATGATGTTCATAACTTGGAATATTAGGGGCCTAGGAAGTAAAAGGAAACAAAGAAATCTCAGCAGTAGAACAAAAGAAGGAAAAGCAGACATGGTTTTCATTCAAGAAAAAAAATTCTCGATGGATAAAATCAGAGAAATACATAGCAAATGTTTGATCAGGTATGAGTATCTATAGTTTAAGGCAGACAACTTGGCAGGAGGGATTCTTACACTCTAGGATCCCCAAAAACTTGGAATCCTAGACACGGAAGTGTCCAGGAACTATCTTTCGCTAATAATACAACCTGTGGGTGATAAGGAGAGTTACATGATTACAAATGTCTATGGTCCTCAAAAACTAGAAGACAAACTCAAGCTTCTCACTTCCCTTGAGGAGCTAAAAGAGAGATATCCTGATATACCTTGGATTCTAGCAGGGGATTTCAATATGATCAAATACCTTACAGAGAAAATAGGGGGTACCAGAACACTAGGCAGAGACTCCATTTCCTTCCAGAACTTCATAAATAACATGAGATTAGTGGATGTTGAAACAATAAATGACACCTTTACCTAGAACAACAAGAGAGGAGGGGCTTCTCAAGTTGCCTCTAAACTAGACAGATTCATGATCTCAGAGGACCTATTTCTCACAGGCCCTGACATCTCAGCTTCAATCCTTGATTTTGGAGGCTTAGACCACTGGCCAGTCCAGCTTGAAGCCATTTTTATGGGCACACTGAGGAACAGACCTTTCAGGTTTGAAAATGTCTAGCTCTCTCACCCTAACTTCACCAATAATATTGATAAATGGTTAATGGAAGAGTTTCCCTTTCAAGTTGTTAGTGTCAGTCTTTGCAACCTTCCTCCAGTGATCAAACATGCTCTTACAAGTGATTTTAAGGTGTCAAAATCAAATTTTGTCATTTCAGTGAGTCTTCAAGCAAAATTTGGTCACTAGGCATTAGGTCTAGGGTTTG
>APFE030836258.1:0-29541 GCA_000404065.3 Pinus taeda | reverse complement strand
GTTTGCTTTCACTCCTTTCAAAGTTGCCCAAATGTCAGTCTATGTCACTATTCAGCTGAGTCTATCATCATTCAGAAGGTTGTTATCATCATGTCAGGTTCCATTGAGTCATTTTACACCTTGTTCATGCCTCAGTTGCGCCTAGGCAAGGTTCATTTCCCTCTCCTAGGGTTTTGAAGGCAATTTCTCTTGAATGGTCAAATCATTAGCAAAACTTGTATCTAGATGTTCATGCACCTTCCCCTATCCTTCATGTACCTTATTAAACACTTCCTATCACTGACATCCCCCAAATTCCTCATTTTTGCACAAACCCTAGTTTCTTGCCACAACTTGGCAATTTTCAAGGCTAGGCCTGTGTTTTTCCCTTTTGGACCCCTTCCCCTCACTCGATCTCTGAGATTCCACTTTCCCCTACTTCCTAACATCCCTCCCTACTTCCAAAAATTTCCCCAAGAATTTAGAAGCCCCTTATCCCCTTCATTTCGACAAAATCCCTTGTTTCACACATCGGGATAAGTTTCACTCAAAATATGTTCCAGAGCAATAAAAGATGCATTTTGAAAAATGGAGAGATTTTTTTGTCCACAACAGGCCAAGGAAGAAAAACCTCATTCATGTTTTACACAGGTGTCTTGGTTTTAGATAAATGTAAAAAATACAATCGCCTCGAGAGAATTGATGCACCTCTGAAGTGACCTTGGGAAAATCAAGTTTTCTCCTAGCTTAGTTGTCCAAATAACTTTCTTGATGCGTCAAAGGATAACTAGACAAAAATATCTTTCCAATGAACTATCATGAGCTCAATTTGGAGTTGAGGAAGGCATTCAAAAGTTGACTGCAACAGAATTCTACCTTGAGGCAGCCTCATTTGGCACATTTTGACTAGTCTTGGGAGATTTGATTTTTGGCAAGGAAAATGAACTCCAAATTGAAAAATTCTAGTTGGGTTGGAAATTAGACTCAAATACCTTTCCAACGAGTTATCCTGCACTTGATTTTGACACCGGGAAGACCTCCAAAAGTCTCCTGTAAAAAGGCACTACGCACAGGCTCTATGCGCCGTGTGCCTCAAGCCCAGTGCGCCGCGCGCTCCTGATGCGCCGCGCGCCTCGCGCGACCCATAGGATTGGGAGCTCCAAATCACAAATGGCTTGCAATTTTGGATTTTTCATGATAAATCATGAATTTTGGTACTTGGACAAGAAATTTGGGCAAGTTTTGGGTCCCCAAAAGGTCAAAAAACATGCAAAAAATGACCTCGCTACCCCTTTTTGGACACACAGGAAGCAATCTTGGGAGAATGCACTTTTGGAGGGGAAAATGGACACCAAATTGGAAAATTCCACTTGGGTTGGAAAGTAGACATCTAGGGATTTCCAACGAGCTATCATGAGCTCAATTTGGATGCCAGGAAGTGCCCCAAAATCACGCTGAAAGGCGCATTACGCGTAGAGCTCACGCGCGCGGCGCATAGAGAATTTTGGTCAAATTTTCATCTTCCAACTCAGAAATTCGGGCAGTTGAACCAGTTTTACTTGTGGATGAAATTTTTGAGTTATCTTGATGTAAATTTATGGTTGGCATGTAACTTGGACTCATTTTTACTTGTTCTAGAGGATTCATTCACTAAAAGGTGAAAATTAAATGAATGAATCAGTTTCCTAGCATATAGGGGTAAGTTGTTTGACTACCTAGATTTCAGTTCCTTGTTTAGAATTAGTTCAAACAGCTCCTAGAATGATGAGCTCGAACCCTAGAGGTAAGGAAAGGATTTAGGATGGTCTATATGATGTAATTTCTCAATCATTTTCAGAGGTTGGAAAGGTTGGACTCTTGGGAATAGCTAGACACTATATTGTACATATCTTATCTGCATTTTGGTAAAGGAAAGACCAGGGTTTTGCATCACTATTTGGGATTCATGTGGCTTTCTGTGTTGATGGTGTGTTTTTCTCAGTACTTGTAAGTTGTGTATGTGTACCACTTTCTTTATTTATTCTTATGTAATTAAACGAATGAAGTGTTAAGGTAGAATCCATGAACTTGCTATGCTCTGCCTTTAAATTTGTTTAATTTTCTATGTTTTCTTCAGTTTAAGGAGAATCCTTGAGACTCCCTTGCTCTCCTTAGCTCCTCACTAGTCTGATCTATTCATCTCACTTGCTTTAAGGCATTAATACAATAGCCTATCTTGCCCCAAGTAGACCTCTGCAAAAGCTGTGCCTCATCCTCGCACCCAAAATTGCCTTTCCCTTGAATTCAACGAAACCTTTTAAAAATAAATTCTAAACTCTTTGTACTTCATACCTAGCCTAAAATTAGTCATCAATTCGGTCATCTCGAGCCTCTTTGATTATATTTTTCCGAGTTTGACCCGGAGAGAGACCTCTCCTGTCCTCATAGGGCTAGCTACGAGGCTGAGCGTGGTTTGATGTGGCCTTGAGTCTCACCTTACTTCAGCCTAAGGTAGATTTGAGCACTAACAAGTTGGAGTGTGATATTCCTTGATTTTGAGGTTGTGGGACAATGTGTTCCACCTACGGGTGCAAGCATGAACACAATTGTCCCCCAATAATCGCTCCATATCCTCAAAGTGCGCTATGGCCTGAGCCTGCCGGTCCATATACTCTAATAGAGCCTGAGAGTTGGTTGCTAGGTGTTGGTGGGCGGATATCAATGCTGTGGGGTCCCTTGGCTCTGCTCTAATTAGCAGTGGTTTGTGTAGTTCTCGGTCCATGACATTTATGACCTCTTCCGCTCTCTTTTCTTCGTGGTTTAACCATGAGGTCATTGCCATCAGCTGCATGTCCCCTACTTCTGTGTTGGGGTCCCACGAGGTTATGTTTGGAAGGGCAAAATTATGAAGGTAGAACTCTGATAACTTGGCCTTATCTTCCGATGAACTGTTGTTACATAAATCCATGAACTACTGGGGGTTTTGGATTTGGGAGATACCCCTCTGTGTCAATGTGTTGATTTGGAATTGTAGCCACTGATCCCTGAGGTATAGGCCATAGGATTTTGCCGGCTGCCTACATTGCAGAGCTTCCATTGCCCAACTGGCCATGCAGGCCAGTTGTGCCTTCTTTTCTTGCATCTGCTGTTTTATAGATTGTATCTCTAGGCCTACTTGCAATTCCCTTTCCTGTAGTTGCTGGTTTAGTTCCTCAAGATCAGCTTGCATTCCTCCTTTTCCCCGAGGCTATTCTGTGGTGTCCTTGGCTGCTGTGTCCTCTTCTTTCCCCTGTCCTTGTAACTGTAGCTGCTGTTTAAGCAGCTCATTCTCTTCTCGTAACTTGGCCTGTTGGGAGCTTTCCACATTCCGTACTCTTTCCAACTCTCTTTGGGTCTCCTTGAGCTTTTCCTCTAGATGCCCTATATCTACTACCCCCTTGGATTTAGCGATCTTCATCCATGTGTGGGTTTGTACTCTTTCTTCCTCTAGTGCTAGAAACAGTGGCACTATGAATTTTTGAGGAATGATTTTGTTAGCCTCTAAGAAGTTATAATAAGAGCCCAGGCTGGGCTAGGGGCTTGGTTCCATGATGGTATCGGCCTTCTCCTCCTCCTATGATGACGTGGTTTCTCTTTCCTCCATCTGCTCAGTCTCTTTCAGCCTAGCCAAAGTTTCCTGTAGAGCAGCCTCGGCATCCTGTAGAGAGGCCTCCGAGTTTAATTTCTCCATCCTTTCCTTCCATGAGGATGTCTTCGGGCTTCCCCCCTCATAAGTGATGGATTCCTTGGAGGGGGACCTCTCCTTTGGTGTGGTAGGAGTATCCACAATTGTGATTGGCTTTTTTGATGGAGGCTGGGGTCTGCCAGTCTTAATCCTCACACTCCTTCTTGCTTTAAAATACAGAGGAGTCTCCCTCTTTCACTTTTCCTTCTTCTTGGTATATGTGCTTAGGGTGGCCATCATAGCTACTGCCTCCCTAGCTAAAATATCGGCTGATTTCTCCTTCTGTTGCCCTTTCTTCAGACTTCCTGTAGAAAGTCCTATAGTCGCTGGTTTCTGGCTTCCTGTAGAAGCAGTTTTTATACTTCCTGTAGAAATGGCCTTTTGGCTTCCTGTAGAACTAGATGGCACTGTTTTAGCCTAATTGGCTGAGGGTGCTTTTTCCTTTAGCTTGGCTGAGGCTGCCTTAGGGGTGCCTTCACTGGCTTGGACTTTCTCAGTCCTTTCTGCCCTGATCTGTAGCCTTTTCTCCCTAGGTGTTTGTGTTACTTTACCACCCACTCTTTTGGCCTCAGCAGCTTGGCCTTTTTCTTGTGTTTCTTTCTGTTCTTTCTTTGGTGGTTTGCCCGGGGTTTCCTGACCTTTAGCTTTCTTCTCTGCCTCAGTGTGCTCCTTCTCCTCACTGCTGGAGGAAGTGAGCTCCTTGGCCAAAATTCGGATGTCATCATCCTTAGACATAGTGCATCTTCCACGAGGAGCTTGATAAGCCCATGATGGGCCGCTGGTCTGGTGTCCCCTCCCTCAGCTTTCTGGCACACTCAATCATGGATTGCAGGAGGAAGTAGGGAGTGCTCAATTTTTGTTCTGAGGGTAGGTCCATTTGGTGCCTGAGTTCTGTTAGCAACTAGAAATGATAACCATATACGATGCTGAATCACTCCTCACACGTAATATACTTCATAATTTGGAGGCTGACTTCGCTCCAGAATAGTTGTAGGCTGGTTCTTCAGACCCCATTCTTGTCCTCTGAAAATTGTTCCTCTTGCAAGAAGAACTCCTTTTTAACCTTTTGACCCAATTTTCTCTCCTCCTTATCCCAGGGTACCCCCATCGGTAGATCAGTGACTCTACTAATGAGCTGTGGGGTGAGTCTGAGGGTCAATCCTGTAAAGTTGACAGTGGCTACTGTCTTTGATTTTGGGTTCAGGGACCTTAGAAATTCTTCTGTAATTTCATCATCATGACCTTGAAGCTTGTCACAGAATGTCATCCAGTGTGCATGGGAAAATAAGTCCACCACCTTAGGGGTTTCACGTAGTTTCTTGGAGTTCGAGGGTTTTGAAAAATCCTCCTGGCATGGTGAAAAAGACTCTGTTTTTGCTTGCGCTCTGAGCAGAAAGGGAAATCTAGGTGTGTTTCCTTCTCAGACCGTTGAAAATGGTATATGCATGCCTCTTCGTATCAATTCCCCTGTTTTTAAACTTGACTGCTCGTGTACAGAAGGAGGACTCGGGATTTCTCTAAACAGAGCGCAGAGATACGTCTCCAACATACACTCAATCATATAAAATTCACAGTTTTTCCACCAGTTAGCCTTGATAGTGTCTCCATTTTTCTACAGGAGGGATTTAACTGAGGACTCGTGGAGAAAATCTTAGATGCAAACCACGAAGACAATTTCATGCAACGATAAGGAAACGACTTTTGGATTCACAGACAGACTTGCATTTACATTTTCTCTACCCCCCCAGCACGTCGAATTCACCACCTTTTGAACTATTTTGCATGGGAAAGGTATGTTTGTGCCTACCTCACTGAGAATTTCCACCCTCAACGTGAACAATCCAAGCTCCTTCGTATGTTGGGTTTCTTGTAGCGCACCTTCCTGTAGAAAGCTTTCCCGGCTTCTGGAGAATGTTACGATGGCTTTTGACAAGTCTGAGCTACGGAAGGACGTTGGAATAGACCGAGAAGCTTGGGCTAATAACTTGCAGAGGAGGAGGACGCGTACTCGGCTGCAAAACGGTTGCAAGTGCGAATGACAGCAGTTTATAATGATTTATTCGGCCGGCTAATTTTGAATTGCTGCGGAATTCATGGCGCGGGGGTGAGCTGTCCCAGCCGATCCGTTGGCCAACATCACAGCCATCATTCCTTGCGTGTCTCTGATTGCCTAATCCTTACCTCTGCATTCACCACCGCCATTTCTTTCATACTGCCGATTCTCCCCAACTGGACACTTCCCACGTGTCAACTGCCCATCTTTTCGGCATAGCCAAGCCCATTCAGATCCTACAAGGCTTTCTGACTGGCTGTGGGTGGCCAGTTGAATGGCCACCAACTTGTTCAATCCGCCCATTCTCATAGTCATGCAATTTTAGAGTATGTTCATGTAATTTGACGAAATAAGGTTAGGCACTTACCTGTGCAGCTGTGGACGTTGTTGTTTTTCAGGTTTCAGAACGAGGAATGCTGGATCTGCTTGCTGTTGCTTCATGCACGGGTGCTATATCTCCTCTTCCATTGGTTGATGCTGGTTCCAAGACCTTGAGACCTGACTTTCTGGTGGTGAATGCTGCATGCACCGGCTTCGTTTGATGTGAGCTGCTGGTGTCTCCATGGTATGTGCTCCAGCCAGATCAGCTGCTACAGGATTCCTGTAGGACATCTTGTAGTTGTTTCTCCTCCTAGGGTGCATGCTGAAATAAATGAAGTCGCATTCACAGATGAAGGGTCTTGGGGGTGCCTTGACAGGTAAAGTGTGCGAGCCTCTGCATGCTTTATTTTCCACTTGAAAAAGCAAATTTTTATCTGAGAAAACAGGGTTCTGGTATGACTGTGCAGGTATATTTGACCAAATGGTGGCAATGGTGGTGGAAGGAGATGAAACAAGTGGAGGATGGAAGAGAAGAGTGGTTGCATGCCTCCTCAACAGAATTCAAGCTTCAAATCCTTCTCCATAATCGATTCTGGCCCGCCCAAAGGCTCTACAGGATGTTTCCTATAGAAATACAGAACTTCCTGTAGAAAGTCCTGTAGCTTCCTGTAGAAGGTTGAACCATGACCAGATTGTGTCTGAACCCTGGAAAAAATGAGTGTCCATGGAGGGAGTGTATGTGAGGATGCCTGGTAACTTGGTAGGGACCCTTGTTCTTCTATTGGGAGGCCTCCTTTCTACACTGTGTTCCTGCAACCTGTAACAATATCTAGAGATTAGATCTGTTTTTTTTTCTCTATTTCTTCCTTCTTTTTTCTTTTTCTTTTTCTCTTTTTCTCTCTCTCTCTTTTTTTTTTTTAAAGTGACAGCAGGGGCGCCTCAATGAGGTTTTCACCCCTACTATCTGCCTCGGGCGCCTCAGAGAGGTTTTCGCCCAAGGGTCTTTTTATTCAAATTCTTTATTTTCAGAGAGACAACAGGGGTGCCTCAATGAGGTTTTCACCCCTACCATCTACCTTGGGAACCTCAGAGAGGTTTTCACCTAAGGATATTTTTTATTGTATTTTTTTTTTTTTTGATATGATGATGCTCAGGGTGTGGCCAAAACAGAGGCAGAACCCTTCTCTATTACCAACACTAGTTTTTCCACAGTTTCGATGAACTCTTGCCTCGAAAGAGGTTTCCTGTAGATCTTTAATCGATGCCCATTGATGAGAATGGGGATGGCTTCTTCATCAATGGTCCAAATAAGGACAGAACCATTTTCATTGCACTTCTCCACTGCATATGGTCCTAGCCATCTTGTCCTCAGCTTCCCTTTGAAATCCTTATGTCTGGAATCATACAACAGCGCCCAATCTCCCGGCTGGAACTATTTGTCATTAAGGTGCCAGTCATGCCATATCTTCCTCTGAAGTTGAACCACTTCTGAGTGGAGGAGGGCATGCATTCGGTGTTCATATAACCCATTCAGCTGCAATAACCTTTCTTGTTAAGCATGGCTGAGATCTAGGTCCAACTGAGCTGCCATCCTCAATGTGTTCTACTCGAACTCGATTGACAACAAAGATCTCTTCCCATAGACCAGCTCATAAGGTGTGAAACTGGTTGTGGTCTTCCAAGTGGTGTTGTAGGCCCAAGTGGCCTCAACCAGGTGATTTTCCCAATACTTTCTACTGCTGCTCACCACCTTAGTCAAAATCCCTTCTAATGCTCTATTTGTGACTTCCACCTACCCATTTGATTGAGGACGATATGGGGTGGAAGTCCTATGCTTGATCTTGTGATGAGCGAGCAAGTCTTCAATTAAGTTGGAGGTGAACTGGCTTCCTTGATCGGTGACTAACTCTCTTGCGTAGCCAAATTTGTAGAAGATGTTTTCTCTTAAAAACTCAACCACCTTTTCTTCTGTCGCTGCTTTGATTGCCTTGGTTTCTGCCCACTTTGTTAGATAGTCTGTGCACACAATGATGTAAGACTTTTGCCTTGAAGGAGGGTTGATAGGACCCACAAAATCCATACCCGACTTCTCAAATGGCTCAAGAGTCACTTGAGGTTGGAGAGGAATTTCGTCCCTTAGAGTCGGTTTCCCCATCCACTGGCATCGGTCACATTGGCTGATATATCTTCTGACATCTTGATGAAGAGTGGGCCAATAGTAGCCTGCCTGTAGAATTTTGAAGGCAGTCCTCTTGGCTACAAAATGTCCTCCATAGGGCCCATCATGACAGGTTAGGAGGATGTCAAAGACTTCCACCTCCCTAACACAACGCCTTAAGATCTGATCGGGGCCAAGTTTGAACAGGTTGCCCCCGATCCAAGTGAATGAGGCACTCTTCCTCATGATTCTGCTCTTCTCCTTTGAGGATAGATGCAGAGGGAACTGTGCTAAGACCAAGTAGTTTTCTATATCAGAAAACCACAGAGAGAGTACTGAGATAGCAAATAGATGTTCATCTGGCATCTGGTCATCCACTGTTCCTTCTTCACCTACAGGCAAATCCAATCTAGACAAGAAGTCATCAACAACATTTTCTTTACCTGGTTTGTCAACGATAGTCAAATCAAACTACTGCAACAAAAGTAACCATCTAATAATACGAGCATTCACATTAGGCTTATTCATTAAATATCTAATTGCAGCATGGTCAGTATGTACAAATGTTTCATAGCCAGTGATGTAGTGTCAGAACTTGTTTAGGGAATGGACCACGGCCAGAAACTTCTTCTTAGTTACAGTATAATTCATTTCTGCCTTGGATAAGTTTTTGCTGACAAAGTATATGGCATATGGAAGCTTTTCCTCAACTTGTCCTAAGGCTGCCCCTATGGCTTTGTTCGAGGCATCAGTGTGGATGTGGAAAGGTAGGGCCCAGTTTGAGCCTCTCAAAATTGGGGTAGATACTAACTCATCCTTCAGTTCATTCAAAGCCCTCTAACAATCATCAGTCCATTTAAACTCAACATCCTTTCCTAAGAGGCCAAACAATGGCGAGGCTAGCTTACTGAAGTCTTTAATGAATCTTCTATAATATCCCGCTAAGCCTAGGAAACTCCGAACATCTCTTACCTTCTGAGGAGGTGGAACCTTTTTGATGATAGAAATTTTATTAGGATCCACCTGTAATCCTTGGCGACAAATGGTATGACCTAACACGGTCCCTTCAGTCATCAGGAATTCACATTTTTCAGGGCTAAGGGATAGGTTCATCTCATTGCACTTGCTTAAAACTTTTCCCAAGTTGGACAAGGCTTCTTGGAAGCTAGACCCATAAGGAGTAAAGTCATCCATATAGATTTCCACTGAATCATGAACCAGCTCGGCAAAGATGCTCAGTACAGCTCTCTGGAAAGTGGCAGGGGCATTGCATAGCCCGAAAGGAAGGACTTGGTAGGCAAAGGTACCCCATGGGCAAGTGAAGGTGGTCTTATCTTGGTCCTTCGGGCTGATTTGGATCTGGTTATACCCGCTGAACCCATCTAGGAAAGAGAAAAACTTCTTTCCTGCCAGTCCATCCAACACTTGATCTATGAAAGGCAAAGGGAAGTGGTCTTCCTTGGTGGCTTTGTTCAGTTCTCTGTAGTCCACACAGATTCTCCACTTCCCATTTTTCTTGGGTACCAACACTAGAGGGGAAACCCATTCGTTGTCCAAGATGGGGTAGATGAATCCTGCATCCAACAATTTTTACACTTCTTCTTTAACAATGTCCTTAAGGGCCGGATTCATTCTCCTCTGAGGTTGCCTGACTGGTTTACAGTCCTCCTTAATGTAAATATGATGGGTACAGACCGAGGCATGGATTCCTTTCATTTCCTTGTAGCTCCAGGCAAAAGCCTCGAAATGGCGGGTCAAGAGGCTACATAGCTCCTTTTCCTAAGAGGGGGAGAGGGAGGAGCTAATATTTAAAGTTCTTTCAGGGCCAAACTCCACATTCTTAACTCTGGGAGTGGTTGGATTAGTCACACATAGGTCCACTAAAGTACTGGCTTGGGTATCTTCCACCAACTCTTCCAAGGACCGGGGGGAGGATTTTGGATTAAGTTCTCAATCAAATCATCCTCAGTTTGAGGACCTCCCCTGGTGGCCTCCACTATGCATAATGGTGCAGAGTATACCTCATCCTCTTCTCCTTCCAACCATAGGGGTAAGTCATGTTCTAGCAGAGGTTGGGCAGGAGGGTATAGGACCAGCTATTTGGACATAGGACCATTTTTGATGGTCATGCTTCCTGCTCGACAACTGATGTAAGCATCTGCAGTAGCTAGCCAAGGCCTTCCCAAAATGAGGGGATATCCAGTGAGTTTTGCCTTTGGCTGAAGGACCAAGAAGTTCGCAGGGTACTCCCAGGAGTCAACAGAGACCAATAAATCTTCCACAATCCCCTCGGGAGTCACGGTTGAATGGTCTGCCAATTGCAGCACTGTCGAGGTCTTCCTTAAGGAACTCTGAAGGTTGAGCTTAAGCATGGTGTCCCTGGTCATCACATTAATGGCGGCCCCTAGATCAATCAAGATGTGGGGTATGATGGTGCCATTGATGTGGACATCAACTACAGGACTCCCAGGGTCCAAATACGTTGGACAAATTACTTGCCCCAACATAAGATCGGATAGTTGTCCTATGACATTGATAGTTGAGGTATCTCTCTTTCGCCTACCTGGGTGCCTAAAAAACTTCTCCTTAATCAATTTGTTGTATATCGGTACACCTTTTATGGCCTGGAGAAGATGTATTTTCACACACAACTTCTTGAGTTCTCCCAGAAGCTCAGTCTCTTCTGGGTTGGGTTGTGTGGTTACTGTGAGTCGCTCAGGAAAGGGTGGAATGGCTTGGGGTTCACTTTCCTGTTTCTTTTCCTCCTCCTCTAGGAGAGGAGGTTGGTGCTTTGGAAGGACCTTCCCAGATCACAGGTTGATCTCCTGGATCTCCATAGCATAGGTAGGGCATGTTGTCTCCCCAGTATATACCTGTTGGGCCTCTCTGTTGTTGGGGTTCAGGTTCGGTTGAGCAGGCATCTGGGGTTGTCTTGGAGGAGCAAGAGGTAATGGTTGTGGTTGAACCGGTGGTGGAGGAAAAATGGCGGGAGGAGTGTTGTATTGAGGCCTCCATCCCGGTTGAGGTGCATTCCATTGAGGTTGTGGCTGGGCATGAGAGTGAAACAAATGAGGAGGAGGTTGAGTATGGTATGGAGATGGATAAGACCACGAAGGAGGTGCGGACCAAGAAGGATGAGCAGGGGGGCCCCAAGAAGGTATATGAGTGGATTAGTTGGGTTTATAATAAGCTTGGGATGTCCCTTCCATCCCCTGCTGGTAAGGTCTGGGTCCATGTGGCCTCCTTTGGTTGAGGAAGTAGAGAGGTTCAGTTGCCGCCTCAGTCCCTAGGTACATGGCTTTAAATCTAGGCAAGGTAGGGCATTGGTTGGTGGGGTGGTCTTCCTCACAAACGAAACATACCTCTATTGAGTGCAATGGGAATTCATTCTTAGGATGCTTCCTCGTGCACTTGGGAAAAAAAATTGCCAAAGCCCTCTTAGCTTTCTCTTTCTTTTGCTGAATTCGGAAGGTATCAAGTTGCATGGCAATAGTTTGTCTCATCTCACTCTTGAGGTCTTCCATCTGGTTAGCAAACTCATGCTTGGAGAAGGTGGTACTAGATATAAGATGATTCCCCCTACCTCTCTTCTGGGCCGCCCTAGAATGGTCTAAACACGGTCTTTATGTCCTCATAAGGTAGTTGGTAAATGTCCCCTCCAGCCAGCATGTTAAGGGTGTCCAGAAGGTCTTCAGGGACCCCTCAGAGTAGAACCAGCTTCAGAGATTCTGGGTCAAGTGTGCACCTGGCCCATTTATAACTAAGTTGGAACCTTTCCTCATAATCTTCTAAAGACTCATCGCTTCCCATAGTCATCCGAAAGATTTCTCCCTTGGTTTCCTTGGACCTATAGTAGTCTCAGTATTTGGCATTGAAAGCTTGTTGCATCTGAGCCCAAGTGCTGATACTGTTTCCAGGTAACCCCATGAACCAACGTAATGTTGCGTCCTTGAGGTAGAGGGAAATAGTTTCAAATTTTGCTCGTCCTCAGCATAGTCGTAAGTTCGACAAAGGACAACAAACTCAAACAGGAAGGTATCAGGGCCTTCAGTAGTCAATCCATGGAAGTGAGGTAAAGTGGAGGGACTTATGTTTTTCATTTTCATGTCTCCATTGGTCTCTCGGATAGGAAAAGCACCTTCTATTCTCTCATCTTCTCTTCTACCATTTCGGTTGTCAACCATGGCTTCAGATGGAGTGTTCTCTAACTCTTCTTTTGTTATAGGATCTTCGTATATCTCAGGAGGTTCACCTATAGGTTCTTTTGGCTCACTGTCACCAGAGAAGAGAGAAGGTTGAGTCAGTGATGTGGTGGGGGTGTTGGGTAAGAATTTGTTGGTTTTATATCTGTTCCTACGAGGCATGAAATGGAAAGACTTTTGATTGCTTTTGTTTTTTTCTTCTGGTACCTGCAAAACTAAAATAGATTAAATTGCAACTAACTATCTTGCTGAAATGAAAATGCGGAATTGAAATGAAAGCAGGAAAGGACTAATCTACTTTGCAGAATTGAAATTGTGGAATTGAAATGCTAAGCTACGCTTGCAGAATTGAAATTGCGAAATTGAAATTGTGGAATTGAAATACTAAACTACGCTTGCAGAATTGAAATGCTAATCTATGAAAGCAGGAAATGTCTACTCTACTTTTGCGAAAATGAAATTGCAGAATGGAAATGAAATAAACTACTTAGCAGAAGGTTGTAGGAGAGAATAGAAGAAAAGCAACAATCACCAATACTCTGACGCTTCCCTGGCAACGGCGCCAAAAAGATGGTGGGCTCCAGTATTGTAGCAATAATGCTGCAACTCCTAGGACTTCCTTCTTTACTTTTATCAACCCGGTAGCTTGTAACAAACTTGGAAGCGACGGTGTTGTATGCACAAGTACTAGCTCTTGTCGCAGCTGTCACTTGGTCAGTTGGCAGAAGTCCACTAGGAGCTTAAGCCAACTTCTATGAGCTCTTAGAAGAAGCTTTTAAATTGATGGATGAAATCTAACTCGAAGGAAGCTAATCTATTTGTGAAAGGAGATTGACAAACTAAAGGAAAGCGCAAACCCTAGAAAACCCTAATTCTGCCAGCTAGTCCTACTGATCCAAAGGAGAGAATGCAAACTGCTGAAAGAGATTGCATTACTTCTATGAAGGTAAAATACATGTGTCTAGACTACCTCTATTTGAAGAAAACATCTTTTTCTATTTTTGAGTAAGTCGTCAGTTTCATCATGCATATGCTTTCACTGTTCTTTGACTGTGCAAGGGTGGATCAAGGGGGAGAAATTCTTGGAAGAGGTCAGGAAGGTTCAGAGAGGGTCTAAGGAGTCCCTAACACCCTTCCTGAGAGTTTCACAAAGTTTGGCTATCAAGAAACCTCATTTGTGAGCTTCTACAGGAAGTCTGCACGGGTTCTACAGGATGTTCAGGAATTTCTACAGGATTTTCAAAAATTTCTACAGGATGTTTAAAAATTGGATTTTAGAGGATGTGTGAGTGAGGGAAGATGCATGAATGGATGTGGAGGTAGGATAGAGGCCTGGAGTGGCCCAGGGACTGGTGGATGGAGTGGTGAGAAGGTGTAGAAGGCTGACTTGGCTCAAAGAAGGCTGAAACAATGATTGCACAAAAAGGTAGGGTTACGTGGGAAAAAGAATAGATGTGAGACGAGGAACCTAGCTACGAGATGGAACAGATGGCTTTGATGAAGCTTAGGTGGATGAAAGAGTGGTAGAGATGCTCTGCACAGCGTACATTCAACTGAATCAACAAAGTCTTGCAGATAATCAAAGTCTTAGCTAATCTAATCTAACTAACAATAAAATGAATGAACAACAGCTTTATTTGAAAGAGAACCATATATATCAACTATGCAATGAAACATTTCAGAGATATGAACACATAACCAACTTGTGCAAATGAAAACAATACACTAATGATTGCATGGTAAAGCAAACTAGTGTTTTTGTTGGGACAACGCGGTTACTTCATTTCCAGCCCCTGATCCAATAAGGAAGAGGTGAAACCGAAAGTGTTGTTGACCCTTTTCTGGAGCTTTTTTCCCTGTTATTATCTTACCAATCTATTCTAAACATCTGAAGAAATTCTATTCATAAACAGTGACCTAGTTTAACAACACAATTAAATCTACCTAACAGAAATACGTTTCAAATGCAATAAAAGGAAAACAACGATGCATAAAGGAAAGATAACAATACAAAAAGGAGGCCCTAGGCTCTCAGGTTGGGCCCAACCCTGAGAGCTATGGCTACTATAGAAAACTCAGAGTTGATATAAAATCGGACTGCTTCTCATTATCAAAAAATAGTCATAAGCCAAGAGTTATGCCAAAATGGCTACAAGAGAACAAGCTAAATCTGACAGCACTGTAGTGAAAAATATGCAATGTTTTCAAAGTCCCTTATGAAGGCTGAGGCCTTAACATTTATACACCACGAGGGCCCTAGCTGGCCACCTAAATCTTTGGGACTTGGCTGCCCAAACTGTGAATAGACAGTCCCTTTCCCAAAATCTGTTTGGCTGCCTTCAAGATCCGTTTTTGGTGGCCTTTGGAGCTCGGAGTTGGGGGTGAAGATCCTGAGGAAGGGTTATTTAATGTCATAGACAACCCTCCCACGAATCCTCACCTCAAGCTTGGCTATCTTCTAGCCCATGATTGCTCGGTTTTGCTCCAACATGTGTCAAAAAACCTGAAATAAGCACGTGTTAGCCACCTAGGAAGAGTGACTACCCTTATTCGTACAAATTACATAAACATACTAAAAAATAATGCATAAGCTATGAAAAATGAAGGATTGAACAAGGACTGAACAAGGATAATTAGGCCAAATGAGCCCAGTAAGTTACCCAATTTGGGGCTCATCAGCAGGATTAATAGAAGTCTGAGACCTTTTTTTAAATATCATTATTGATGCAATTTAACCCACCGTTTGATTATCCATATCGGATTTATTATATAGTTTTGGCCCCGCAATTATAAAACCCAAGTTACACTAAAAATCGGCGCAAAATGGAATCGAGATTGGAATCTAGAACTGAAAAATTTATAGACGGAGATCCATACTTTATCGAGTCTGTAAGACCAATATCGGATTCGCGCATTGAAGCATAAGGAGTCTGGCCAAGAGGACATTGCGATTGTGATTGTGCGATTCAATCACAACCACTGGATCATGATCAACTGCGACTGTTGGATCGTGGAATCAGTCTTGCTATAGTGGATGGTATTTTGGGTGTTTTAAAGGTTGTAAGCTGTTTTGAGAAGTCAGCACCCGATCCCATTGAATCATCGACACATAGCCGAGGAGGAGAGATAAAAAACCGTTTATCGGGTGGTTAAGTCCCGACTCATTGTCTCGTCCGAAATCTCTGACAACCGTCAGATCTCACGGATCTAGATCGCTAGTCATAGAGGATTAGTGTGTTTACTTATAGCATATGATGAGCGCGCCGATTAGAAAGGTAAATATCAATGTTTCGGCTTGTTTTTCAAAGCATTTCAGTTTAAAAGAAAAATAGTCAGGTTATAGTTGAAAGGGGATCTGCGGGGTGATTTTGGTGTTTTCTTGAGTTCTGCTTCCGCGTTGTGTCATTTGTGGTATAAAAGCTATAGGAGGAAACTACAAGAGATGAAGTTCAAACTATGAACTGGGAAGAACAAATGGAAAAGACAGCTAAGAAAGAAGTGGAATTTGTTTTGGAGAGTAGAGTATCCAAAAGAACCAGAGGACAAACTTATTTCCAATATCTAGTCAAATGGAAAGGACAGCCAGTGGAGGATGCTAGCTGGTTGACAACAACAAAATTGTAGATGTATGGAGTAAGTCCTAAAAGTTTGAAGGACGATCCTTTTCTTCCCTGGGAGTCTGATGCAGGAGCATCTAGACTTAGCGAGCAATGTGAAAGTTTGTTCACATGTTGTGGCTAAACAAGTTGAAATTCATTGGCTGATTGGTCAAAAGCTAGTTTTACTGAGAGGGTTTGATCTCTCAAGAAATGAGTTGTATTTCATTGTTGTAATAGTTAGAAATTGTCTTATTTTAGGCTCAAAGATAAGTTGTTAGCATAGGTGTGAGGTAGAGCTAGGAATTAGAATATTTGCTATTAGATTTATTAAAAATAGAGATTGAGTTGTTAGATATAGTTAGAGTGATATATGATTGATAAAAGGAAGGAAAAATGTAATGAAAAGAGAGAGGATTGAGGGGAGGATTGAGTGGAGCGAGAGTAGAATAGTGTGTGGATTGTATTTTGAGATAGAGGTCTTTATTTGTGTAATCAGGCCATGGCCGAGATTCTGTAAGTTTTTATTGTGAATGAATAATATTGTGTGTATAATTGATCATCGGCTTGCAGAAACCCTTGTTATGCTTGCAAATTCTCTTTATTCAGGACAAAGTGATTATCCCTTTGCTTTTTTATGTTTCTGTCTAAATCATGGGATTAATAGAAGTATGAGACATTTGTTTAAATATCATTGTCGATGTGATTTAACCCACTATTTTATTATCCATATCGGATTGGCAGAGTTTATTATATAGTTTTGGCCCTGCAAGTATAAAACCCAAGTTACACTAAAAATCGGTGCAAAACGGAGTCAGGATTGGAATCCGGAACTAAAAAATTTATAGACGGGGATCCATACTTTATCGAGTCTGTAAGACTGATATCAGATCGGCGCATTGAAGCATAAGGAGTTTGGCCAAGATGACATTGCGATTGTGATCGTGCGATTCAATCGCAACCATTGGATTGCGATCAACTACGACCGTTGGATCGCGGAAGTGGTCTCACTACAGTGGACAATATTTTGAGCGCGTTAAAGGTTGTAAGTTGTTTTGAGGAGTCGACACCCGATCCCATTGAATCATCAACATGTAGTCGAGGAGGAGAGATAAAAAACCGTTTATCGGGCAATTAAATCTCGACTCATTGTCTTGTCTGAAATCTCCAACAACCATCAGATCTCACGGATCAAGATCGACGGTCACAGAGGATCAGTGCGTTGAATTATAGTGTAGGACGAGTGCACCGATTACAAAAGTAAATATCAATGTTTCGTCTTGTTTTTCAAAGCATTTCAATTTAAAATAAAAATAGTTGGGTTATAGTTAAAAGGGGATCCACATGGTGATTTTGGTGTTTTCTTGAGTTCTTCTTCTGTGCTGCCTCAATATCCCTTTAAGGGGGGAGTACCCAATGTACTGCCTCTATCCTGGAATATGAGTGTTGAAGTTGATAAGAAAGAAATATCAATCGCCTGACATGATGTGTCGGGGAATCAATATAAGATGTAAACAACTGGGCCAAGGTTGGAGATTTTGTGCAAATGGCGACAGTCAAGACATGTTGGCTGATAGGGATGGCCTTGCAGTCAGTAGGATTTCTAGGGTGGGTGTGAGTATGCTATGAATGGTGTGAAGATGGTAAATGACTATGGGTGATGTGCGAGCTCTGACAAAAGATGACTAGAAACTGTCGCCAGGTAAAAGACATGAAAAATGTGGGTGGGAGTCTTTTTCCTATAAAAAAATATTTGTACACTTGCCAAAATAATATGAAGGTGATTTGGATGTATAGACAAGTAGATGGGGTGCCCCATAATAATAGTGAATTATATGAAGTTGTATTGTTTTTTCCAAGGATGGGGGGGCCATTGGTTACTCTTCGTGTTGGGATGGTGAGGCGGATGAAGTGATGCAGATGGGTTATGCAATACGGGTGGATGATAGGCCAAATATATGATGCAGTTGTGCATCAATCTTGATCTACTGTAAAGTACCAAGGAGGGCCCAGGAAATGGGGTGTATGGGTGTTGCATGCAACATAATGAGGCTGATCTTAAAGACATGTAAACAGAGTGATTCCTCGGCCTGAGTAGGTGGTCATGGCTCCTGATAGTGAATAGGGGTCTATAAATATGAAGCGAGCCATGAGTGGGAGGGCTTTATCGACTGGCATGGATGTTTATCACATGCAAGGCAAAGTGGTGATAAACATGGTTGAGATGATGGACCTTATGGTGCATTTTAGAGAAATGATGTGAGGATATGCAAAGATTAAGAAGAAGCCTATCATGCTAAGTGGTGAATGATACCTACTCTATTATTTTCCTACTGGGGTGTTGGTTGAAGCATATTGTTTGTGATGTACCTGCAATATACACGACCAATACCCCAAGTGAAAGAATATTTTAAACACATATACATAATATGTGATTGAATGAATGGTATGAATTAAAGAACAAGAGAATGTGTACCTGAAATGAGTTTTTGAGCATGCGGTGGGTCCAAAAAAAGAGTTTTGGCACTTACTGCAATGAAGAGTTACATGATGGATATGGTGTGTTATTGATCCTTGTGTCTCTCCTAGTTTTGTCAAAGGAGGTCTTGAGCTTATGAAATGGGTTGCAACAAATGGAAAAGAAGGCAATATATAGGATGAGGGGGTTGAAATACACTTCATTTTCACTTTCAATCTTGAGAGGTCAAAGCTAGTTTTGGGAGCATTTATTGTCGTTGCAGTCAGCCAGAGTACTAAGGACGCCTGCGGGGAGAGACAGGTAAGGGCTTGTACCCTACCCTCTTTACTTTTGGTATATTTAGGGTAGATAGGCCGCATAGGGGTCCCCTGTATGGCCTTTTTAGGGCGAGTTTCTAGGGTCACGCGGGTGACTACTATGGAGTTGTGAGATCATCGCATGAACCTCTAAATTTTTCACAGTGATGCCACCCAAAAAAGACCCTGAGTCACATGGTTCATGCGTCTAAGTTGGGACAAGTTATGGTGATACCCTTTGGGGGTCGTTGTGGGTTGGTCGTTGGACTACACACAGTCCATGCATCTGTGTTTGACACAAATGTGTGGGTTGTGTGTCTGTGTTAGACATAGACGCGCAAACTTCAGCACATTGGTCGTTGCGACCTATGGCCTTTCAGCACATGGGCCGTCGCGGCCTATGGCTTGACAAACATGTGCATGCATGTTTGTCTGAGAAATAGACGCATTTTCTGCATGCCTGTCAGGCGCACAAATGCGCGACTGTCATAAAAGTGGGGTTTTTCTCTTCTTCTTTTTTTAGCTTAGGGAGTTAAATATTGATGCTTGATATCCTTGATGGCAAGATGATTTAGAGAGAGCATGACTAGGTAAACCTACAAACAAAGATTGTAGGGGATCTAGTAGCTAGCTAGTTGTTGGCTCAGTGGGGTTTACTGAATTTTCTTCTAAATCCCATACTGAGATCGTAGGATAGGTTCCTTCATTTTTTGATCTACTACTAGAACGTTGACCGACAAATCATGGTGATTCATACAGATGTTTACTTTGTGACTGGTTTGTTGCCTTGTGGGGAGGCTTTTCCATATCCACTACCATCTGGGCATGTGGATATCCATCATTTGGTAGAGGGTTGCATTAGAGTTGCTGCCATTGTGGATCTCGTTGAGAGGGTTTCTCTACCGATGATTTTCAGATTAGTGGGGTCATCACCCCACAGAGTATCAGGGCCTTAGATAGTGGTCCTCTGACAATTGCAAGTAGGCCATTTCTTTTATTGGGGTTTGTCTGTATATAAGGAATGACATCCCAGTTGACACAAGTGCATTGTGGTGCGCTTCAGAGTTTTTTCTATGCAAGCATTCTATGCATTATCATGTATGAGAGGGTCATTATGCTATGTCCTATTTTATCAGTGCCGACAGGGCTTGCCAGGGACCCTCGAATGCAACAGTGGGCACCTGCGATGCCACGAGTTGGTGGTGGTGCTGCGGGGTGTTATTGGAATGCCACTATGGAGGATTGGTTTAAATCCAACCCTCAAAACTACATGGGGACTTCTGGGTGATGCCTGGGGACCAACAAGTATTTTATTTTCGGCATTTGTATGTATTTTTGTGTGTGTAGTTATGATTCTTATATGATGATGTTGATACCGTATTTTTTTGCTTGTAGATACAAGGCCGTGGGGGAGACCATTAGCCTACTTAGTAGGCCATGATTTGAGATGCATGGATGTCGCAAGGGTGGCACCCATGCCCCAACGGCTGAGGGATGTAAGGCCACCTATTAGGCCTAAGCGGCTGATGCAACAGTGCAAGTCAGATATTGGTGGACCCTCCTGTAAGAGTAGCAGTGGAGCGGTGGCCAAGGACATAGAGTGGTGGTGTGAGCATGTCAAGGTAGCAAAGGCATGATTGGAAGCTATAGAGGCTGAGCTATAGAGTTACCAGGATACATGGGGTAGAGTGAAGGCCCTGACTAGGGGGATTCCCATCGAGGGTTGGGTGGGGTTGGAGGAGGTCGTGATGGAGGCTATGATGTTGCTTGAGCAGGGGCATCGACCAGTTTTGCACCGCATAGCTATGGCGGTGGCCTCGGCTGAACCCATTTTGGTCCTGATGCGAAGAATGGTTCACGGGAGTGCTAGGGAGACCTTTGGGTCTGGATTTTTATATGATACTATGTATACACCAAGGAAACCATCCATTATGAGGATGCTCCCCTAAGTTTTTGACTTATTTATCATGGTCGTGGACCAGTGAATTATAAGAATATTTGTGTACTCATATATATTTTTTGACATGTATATATGATATGATTTTTTGGCGGCTCTTGTGATGTGTCATATGCATCTATACTTTTTGGTGTATTTATGAATTTGTTTGAGATGGAAATTTTGCTCATGGTTTATGTATCTTGATGGTTATATACATGTGATGCATGCCAGTCTAGAATTTGATTAGTTATGTGATTAGCTGTATGATTTTGATCCCTTGGTATATGTGTAAATGTGATATGATCAAAATGTCGAGCTAACCTTTGTGCATGAAGATACTTCTGAAAAAGGCGTGAATCGCGAATTTGAAAGGTCTTAGATATCATTTTGAGATTCAACTGTGTTAAGTAATTCATTCATGTATGACCATTTCCATGAGAGATAGTCATTATTGACTAATTTCTCATGATTTTTGAATAGTTCACTTAGCACTCATTGCATCGGGTGATGCTCACAGGGGTGAAGAAGTGGGATTGAAACTAATTAAATGAATCACATAGTGTCAATCATCACTTCTGGGGCTTGCAATCAGTAACCGAGATTTCTTTGGAGGTCACCCATCCCAGATCACCTTTGGCTCAAGTGCGCTTAACTATGGAGTTTTCCCCACAATCAAGCCCACTTAGCATGCTACCCCATTTGCAAAACCCTAGCAAGTATTGTGCCTCATGAACCATTCAAGTAGAGATCCCTCCACTCTTTTTTAATTTAAGTATTAGGGGGCTTTCGCAGTGCATTATATTAGATATCATTTTGGGATTCAACTGCGTTAAGTAAGTCATTCATGTATGACCATTTCCATGAGAGGTAGTCGTAATTGACTAATTTCTCATGATTTTTGAATAGTTCACTTAGCACTCATTGTAGCAGGTGATGCTCACGGGGGTGAAGAAGTGGGATTGAAACTAATGAAATGAATCACATAGCGTCAATCCTCACTTCTGGGGCTTGCACCTAGTAACCAGGACATGATGATTGATGCTATGTGATTCATTTAATCAGTTTCAATCCCACTTCTTCCCCTATGAGTATCACCTGATACAATGAGTGCTAAGTGAGCTATTCAAAAATCATGAGAAATTAGTCAGTTACGACTACCTCTCATGAAAATGGTCATACATGAATGACTTACTTAACATAGTTGAATCCCAAAATGATATCTAATATAACGCACTGCGAAAACCCCCTAATATTTGAAAGGACTTGTTTAACTATGATACAACCAGCTGGGAATCAAGGAATACATGCAGGTGATAGATACCTAAGTGGTGGGCATTGTCCAAGAGATCTATGATGACATTATATTCATCTTGATTGTTGGTGGCTAACCTGATAAAAATTCCATTAGAGAGACGAGGTGTCCGGTTAGGAGAGTATATGCCTCAGGCTATAGCAACGAGTTTTTGCGACCATTGAGATGTGCCGTCAGTAAATCCATAGTGATAGGATGGTAGATGATCCATCTGTGGCACATGATGAGAGATTGATGTTTAGAGTGAATCCATAATGAGGTGACCATCATAAAAAAATAATTCATGGTGCATATATGTATATTCTAGCATTTTATGGGTGATTTCTTTTGAGGTAGAGACAATTGACGAGATTTTTAGGCAAGTCCCATCAAGCTCACAAGATGTATGCCCCCTTGAGGAGGAAATGTTTGATGATGTATGGGCCCTTCCACATGGTTTTGAACTTCTCGGGTCCTATTTTTTCTTGGGAAACATCGGAGTAGAGGACTAATTCCCCCTTAGTAAATGTCCGAGGGGTGATGTTGCAATCAAATGAGGCTTTGACCCTCTTCTTATGTGATTTGTTATTCTAGAGGGATTATCGTTGACTTTCATTGATAATCTCCATCTGTAGCAACCTTTGTTCCAAAGGTTTGGTGTTAGTTGAAATCTCGATGGTCAAGTTTAAGGTAGGGATCTCACACTCAATGGGAAGTACTACTTCAACACCATATACTAGTTGGAAGGGTGTAAACCCTATAGACGCCTTGACTGTTGTGTGGTATGCCCATAGGGATGAGAACACCATATGGTGCCAATTTCTTTTGTGAGTGTTCGTCATGCACTGTAACATGGTCTTGAGAACCTTTTTGACAAATTCTACCTGACTGTTGGACTATGGGTAGAACGGTGAACCAAACTCGTGAGAGAAACCAAGGTGTTGGGATAGATCTTGAAATATTTCATTCTCAAAATGTTTGCCATGGTCTGACATCAAATCCTTGGGAGCAACAAACCGTGTTATGACATGGTTGAAGAAAAATTGTGTTGTGGCTTTCGTTGTGTTATTATATGTGGGAATTTCTTTTACCCATTTGGTGAAATAGTCGACGACAACCATAATGTATTTGTGGTTTCTCGATGATGGGGGGTTACAAGTCACAAATTCAATGCCCCACATGTAGAAGGGACCGACCATAATGGCTGGATGTAGGGGAGCGGGTGCTGCTCATGCCTTATGAGTGTACTGTTGGCATCACACACATATTTTGACTTCATGTATGCAATCGTAGAAGAGGGTGGGCCAGAAATAATTGGCTTGGAGGATTTTTTGGGTAGTGGCCATCCTAGAGAGGTGGTCACCACAAGCCCCATTGTGGAAAATGTTTAAGGCTTTCTTAACTTGTTGGTGGTTGAGGCATCGACGTAGGATGGTGTCGATGCCTTGTCGATAAATGACATCCCCCAGAAGGATTTAACAGGGGGCATGGTGGCATATACACCTTTGATTGTCGTGGGTAAGCTGGGGTTTGAAATTTTGAGTTCATAAAAAGAGGAGGATGATAGTAAAAATAGATGTTCATTGAGAAGAGCCTCATTAATGGGAGAGCCTCAGGTCTCTGTTGGGAGATTTGTGATTAACTCAGCAAGGATGAGTGCCTTTTTTCTCTTAGGAGAATTAAATTGTAGATAAAATTCATGTAGAATAACAATCCACTGAGCATACTTGTGGTTCATCATACAACGAGTGAGAAGATACCTCATGGGGTTAATGGATGATATTATGATAGTGTTTCTAAGTATGATATAATGTTGAATATTTTGTACAGAATGTACGAGGGCTAAGGCCCTTTTTTTCTTCTGGTTTATACTTCAATGCAAGCCCAAATAAGTTCTTGCTGACACAATCAATTACGTTCTCCTTGTCATCTAGTCCATCTTGGACTAACACCATGACGATGGCTACCTCCAATTTTGATAGGTATGGGGTATATTCTTTGTTTTGGTCAGGTGGGCTAATTAAGGGAGCTTGAGATAATGCATCTTTTAAAGCTTCAAATGATTTTTGAGCTTGATCATCCCAATGGAAGGGAATATCTTGACAAAGAAGGCATAAAAAACCTTGCCCACAAGTAGCTTAGTCGAGGATAAAGCGTCGTAAGAAATGGGCCTTACCCTACAAGTTTTGTAATTGTTTTAATGTTTTTGGAGGTGGTACCTCCTTAATGGCTTGGACTTTGAGAGGGTCGACTCTCATACCTTGTTGGGAAACTATGAAACCCAATAATATTCCGTGTTGACACTGAATACACACTTGAGAGGGTTCAAGCATAGTTTATATTGTAGAGATCATTGAAAGGCCAGGCAAAGGTCCTCCAAATGGTTAGCGCACTTCTTGGAATGTATTGTAAGTTCATCTAGATCTACGAGGATGATATGAGATAGATCATGGCCTACTAAAAGGTGGCGTGGGTATTTTTAAGACTTAAAGGCATAAATTGGTATGCAAATGTACCCCAAGGGTTTGTAAATTTTGTTTTGTACTGATCCGTATGGTGAATATGGATTTGGTTGTACCTAGAGATCACGTCCATGAAGGATAGGGCCTCATGATTGGCACAAGAGTCGATGACTTGGTCAGTGAATGGAATCAGGTAATTACCTTTGAAACAAGCTTTGATCAGATCCCTAAAATTAGTACAAATGCAGATGGTGCCCTATTTTTTCATGACGAGTAGAGGGTTAGCAACCCAAGATGTGTAAGCGATAGGATACATGAACCCAACTTTGTGGAGTTTATCTATTTCCTATTTGATTGCTTCTGCCTTAGAAGGATGTAACTGCCATTGTTTCTGCCTTACGGGATGGGCATCAGGCCATGTGTCAATATGATGTTCCACAATGGTGGGACTGATGCCTGGAATCTCAGAGTAATCCAATGCAAAAATATCCATATATTCTTAGAACAAGGATGTGTATGTGGTTATTTCTTCTGGAGAGTATGTTGTCCCCAGGGAGATCTCTTCAACTTTTTTCAGGTTTGCTTGAAATATTCACCTTGATGGTAGGTGAAATATTGGACATGTTCACTTCCTCAAATGTATCAGGTGTTGGGATGGGATTTTTGAACCAATCGACCTTTCTTGGTGGGAGGAAATCTTTGGATTCGATGGCACATAGATCGTGGGTTTATGTGCTAATAGGAATAAATGTTTTTTTGAGTAGAAATAATGAATGATGGTGCATGGAAACCCAAGGATATTCAGGCTTCATCATGGCTTCTAGAATATCTTCATTTGAGTGATTTTTTTTATCTAGCATTGACTTGGGTTGCACCAGGTCTTGAAGTTGGGATTCAGACATGGTTGTGCTGGTCGACAAGCAAGAATATGATTCATTGGTTGATGTCGTAGAACCAAGTGAGCTTAAAAAAGTGCATATGGGATGCACTGTAGGTGGTGTTACCACTGGTGAGGTGGATTTGGTGGTCTTGAAACCAAAAAATGATGAGCATAAAACACAAATCATGGTTCCTACGGATGAGGAAATGAATCATATATGATGTTGCATGTCTTCGGCATTGGGTGGTGGTAGAATTTCGGTTATGGTGGGTTGATGCCACATGGGAGGAAGTTCTTGCATTATTGTTAGCATACAAGGGGTAAGGATAACTTCCTCTATAGGAATTTGATGCTAATTCCTAAGTTGTCAAAATGTTTATATCATATGGCATGTCTCAATTCTATGAGAGATACTGGTACAGATACAATACACTGGACTAGGACTAACCAACTAAATAGTATGGGAGGTGGTACTACTCATAGTATGAGATTTTGACGCCTGATTGATGTCATGAGATGCAATATCCTAAGGTGGTATCCATATCTAGACCTTAGTATTGGCGTGAAGTGGTTTCCTGGTCTCGGTTGGCCTCAGGGCTGCTCGTGCTGTGTGAAAACGTGGAAGGTATTGAGAATTCCTTGTATTATGAAATTGGGAGTAGATGCGATAGTAACAACGTGTGATTTTCTCTTGATTGGAGTGATGGATGTGTGGAATTTGGACCACTTAGCAGAAGATGTCATTGAACTTACTAAATTCACGACATTCATTCACCAAATGGTTGGATTTATCACATAGGGCACATGTGAGGGGTGATATTCTTTGCAAGAATGCCTTAGATCATTTTTTTCCTGATCTAGATAGATGGTGGTGAGGGGAGATGTAATGAAGCGGGGATTTCCTTTTTTCTAGCGATCATTTCTCTTCAAACATACATAAGATGTCCAAGGGTCCGTCTTCCCTTATTGGGGGGATGGTTCCACGAACTTGGTATCAGAGCCTAGTAAATAAGAGTTTTTGGACATGAATTGAAGCATAAAACTCAATGATTCATGGAATCTTGGAAGGGGGGGGCACCATCGCCTATGATGGTTTCCTACAAAGATATTAAATGTATGGCACCTACGCCTAGGTATGCTTCTTCGAGTGACCTGGGGGACTGAATAGTTTTGGTTAAATTCCTGCAATTCAGGGCCTAGGTTAACCAAATGGTTTGGTTTAACGCAAAAAGCACATGGCAATGCAGCGGGGGGGATTTGTTGTTTAGGTTTCCTCCCTATGCTATGGGTGGGTATTTGAGAGGGGTAAGAGCATGAATATGATTCCTCTCGAATGTAGAATATGGTTTTGCATCCATTGTCAACTTGGAGATTGCCCGGTGCTATGGGTTCATTAATACTATCTTGAATGAGTGCACTTAATGTCTCTCGGTATCAAGAGATCTAAGGGAAATGATGAGTGTAGTGCCCATATTTTTCACAAACAACACACATATTATTGGTGCATAATGTTTTATTATGCAATGGCATAACCTTTTCTCCTTTTGGTGGATTTGGGGTTATCGGTGTTTTTGAACCATGAATAAGAGATTTTAACTCATCTAACTTAGGGCATATGTTAGTATGGTGCCAAACCTCTTCACACAATGCATAGGGTTGGAGTTCCCTAGAGGAGTTTGAGGTATCACCTTTTTTAACTTTTTGTTTGGCCTTCCTGTTGGCCCCAGCTAGTGTCAGTGTAGGAGGTCCTCGAGTTGGGGTGGCTTCTTGAGGTGGAGGTATAGGAAGAATATTTGTCAAGGTATTTCCTGGATCTACCGACACGGTCATTGGGACCAGATACCAGACCGATATTGCGAGAGCCATATTTGGTAACATGAGAATTTCCATGACTTGGTGCAAGACAAAGCCAGGTGGGGGGCATAAAAAGGGTGTTCAAGTGATGGTGTGAGGGTAGGAACATGGAATCAACAGGTGCATATCTCGTGGTATCTGGAGCTAGTTCCTAAGTTTCGAAAGTGTTTGATGAGGTCATCATGCACACTAGTGCTCCAGTGGTTGGGTAAGTTTCCTTTATCACTGGAGGGTCTCCTAGGAATGTCCTTAGGAGTGTTGATGGCTTAAACTAGCCAAGGTTGAGCTCATTGTAAGTAGTGATCAATTCATGAGAAGATGAGACTAAGGGTAACACACCATCAAGTGTGGGTGATGTTGTCTTCCAATAATATGTGAGTTGATCTATTATAATGATTTTTTCATCATGGGGGAACATCATTATCTTGAAAACTGATAAGGCGATGACTAATATCTCGTACATGTAACTTCGACTGAGCAAGATATTGTAATCCAATTGGGTGTCTAGTACTTCGATATCTATTAGCACAATTTTCGCAACCAAATCAATTAGCATGCTAGGATACATGCCAATGGGAGCAGAAGGGTACCTTTCATATTCTCTAAGTGTGATGTTAGAAGGCTTGAGTTCGGGGATCTTGGTTTTTGCCAAATAGATTTGGACATGATACATGTGGAGGCCCCTTCATCGACAATGCAACGATGAATGCTAATTTTTTGAACTGAGGATGGAATTTGAAAGAAATGGTTCATGGTAGTTACGAGGTAGCTTTATCCAAGTCGAAGAACATTACGTGAGAATCGGTTGGGTCAATTGCACTTAGAGCGAAAAGTAAGGCTTTTTGTTGGGTTAGGCAAGTTTGCAGGACCTTTAATGCTGACATAGCTAATGGTGATTATGCTAAGTTGCCGACTATGCTATAGCTATGAGAAGATTTTGATTTATGTCCTTCATGCCGTAAAGGTCCTTTGACCATTTTTGGCATAGGTTCTATAGAAGGTCAAGGAATGGTCAACAACCATGTAGGTATTTTCATGGTCGAGGTGGACGGGTTGGGCTCTAGGGAGATTCATAACTTCTATTACGTGTTTGTAGGAGGATATCATCTCCTATCATGAAAATGTCATGATTAGAATTGTTATGGGGGTTCCCTCGAGAAGGATGAGAGTGGGATGATTTTTGTTGAATGTTAACCACTCCTAGATGGGGGAAAAGGTCTTGCATTACTGCACTTTGTTGACTTTTTTGCCCCTTGTTGTCTAGTATCCTTTTTAACTTGGGGATTTGAGGACAATGATGGGTATAATGACCATATTTCCCATGAATAACACTTTAAAGATTAATTTGTAGACTTGTGTTCTTGCTTTGTTTTTGTGGGTTATTGGTGGTCGATACCTAGTTTTGATTCTGGTTAGGGTTTCCCCTTCCCAGTGGCTGTGGGGGTTTCTGGTGGTTGTTACCCCCTATTTGGGTTCTCCCTTTGGTTTTATTTTAGATTTTTTCTTAGCAACATTAGGCGGGTTAGTTGGATTCAAATTCTCCTCCGATTGTTGTCATGAAGTGAGAAAAGGTTGCACTAGATTAACCCTTGCGTTATTTTGCATTGGTGGGTTATTCTCTTGTTGTGTGGGGAAAGGAGAATACTGGTTTCCTTGTCTCTCATTGGTATATGGATTTTTGGAATAGGCCATTATGCTTGTATTCCTAGAGGAGTATTGATTTCCCTATGGGGGGAGATATGAGCCCCCATGAGGGGGGTGATATTGGTTAAACCTACTGACTGTATTCTACATCAGTGTGGGCTAACTAGGGTAATATCCTATATGTTTCAACGGTGGTGTGTATTGTGTAGTATCAAATTCTTGGCCATTGAACGAATATCCAGGGTAATGGTAGTTATTGCTGCGTTTGTTTTGGGTTATGGACCCAATCAATCCATCTGCGACATTAGATGCGCCACGTCTCTTTATAAGATAGTAGGTGTGGGGTTTATAGAAGCACATGAAAAATGTATCCAAAATAGTTGTAGATAATCTCTAATGGTTGAGCTTTACTAGTGGCTTCTTCCTTGTTATGCGAGGATGAATTTTCCATGGCTTTGGAAATTTCTGATGTGAGGGATCTCAGGAACAAGTCCAAGAGGACTTTATCTTCAAACTTATCTTTACACAAGCTAAGATGTTTCCACCATTCATGTATATGATCCGATATGTGGGTAGCAGGTGTTTGTTTGAAGTGGGTGAGGAGTTCCAGGACTGAATCATGACAAACCGGGAGCTTGAAAAAGTGAGGAAAATTGTAGCTAGTGAGCTAAAGTTTCCATGTGA
>APFE030836252.1:0-25858 GCA_000404065.3 Pinus taeda | reverse complement strand
CTTCCATCTTTATAGTTGTGAGGGGTAGACTTCCTTGTTGCCATAGTTTTACTTTCCAATATGTAACAAATCCCTTTTACTATTTCCAATTGTTCGGGTGTTGCTCTAAAGAAGGTGTTGCTCTTTATATCCTCATAATGTGCTATCATTTCCTCCGTGAAAATTGACCACGTAACAAGTTTTTTACGAGAACAAAGCCCGTTATACCATAAAAATTGATCCGGTTCTAAATATGAAGATGCAATACATACCTTCTATAACAGTGGTACACCATGTAGATCAAAATATTTCTCCATCTGACGTATTCAATTTACTTGATCCTTGCCATCAAACTTCCTCATCTTGCTTTTTCTTGATTTTACGAGCTTGATCTTGAAATGACTATACCTCTGTACTCTTAGATCCTTAAGTTATAAAACTATGACCTGTAGTAGTCCTCTGTGTCCTCTTTCCAATTCCACTAGTTTGACCCCAATTGGATTCTCCAATGAAAAGTTATGCGAAATCTCCCACAGTGACCTGATTATAGACTAATTTATTAGAGTGAACTTGTATGACGTGCCACATGTCCTTGTTTTGACCTTTGGCTCTAAACAATAAATACAAGAAACTATAGTCCGTCCTCTTTCTATACCTTCTAACGAAATTTCAATCTGATGCTCGGAGAGAAAGTTATGAAGATTTTCCGTAGGTCACCTAGTTTGAATGTAATTCAGGATTCTGCAAAAAGGACCAACTTCCTCAGTTCATATCTCTGAAAATATAGCGCAAAAAGCTCTAAAATTCGGACCCGAGATTTAGCGTGATGTCTTCTCCAATGGGTTTATTTTTGGACTTCTGAAACATCGCAGAAAAAAAGTTATTGCGAAAATTCCATGATGACCTGTTTGGAGCAGCGGAACCCTAGAATCCAAAGTTCTGATACCAAATGTTATGAAACCATCTCAAGAAAAGATAGAAAAGAGAGATCAACGCCTTAGAATTAAGCCTCTTCGAGGGGGAAACCTCCTTTACATTACATTAATGAAAAATTCTTTGATGATACAAATAAAAATACCTCCTTTCTATATCTAGTAATCTAAGGGGTCATAACATAATCAAAGCCTACATAACAATAATAATGTAAGGGCACAATAATAACAATAGTGGGCTCCTATGGGGCACAATAATAACAATAGTGGGCTCCTATGGGGCACAATAGTAACAATATGGGCACTACATGGGTACATCAATATAATAAGTGGGTTGTACTAATAGCAATAAGGGGTTACACTAGTAGTATAGGGGCCTAAGAAAACCCTAAGTTGACATATTGAAGTTGATATGTAGGCTACAACATTATTTATAAAATATTATGGGCCATCGAGAACCTTCCTGCATGGTCTAAGGATGTTATTTTCCTCCCACACCAAAACATAATAATGTAAGGCCTAACCATACTATCCAATTCACTACAGAGAAGCACCATTCTAATTGAAAAACAAAGAGCATGTATGGTGATTTAGGACTTGTCTCATTATGCATGAGCCATAGAAGCTTCATTTGGAACTCATTCTATTATTTTCCTCCTCTTGTAATGTAAAATTCCCCAAAACCTATCCTCCTCTTAAGAAATCTCATATATGATTGGAGGTGAAATGTTAATGTTACAAAATTGATGGTTTGCAGTATCAATCTTAACCTAAACATTAATTTTCTATTTGTTTGGAAAAATTATTTGTTTATGCAAAAACATAAAGCAGTATAAAATAAATATGTGGAGGGCTTAAAAAATTCTGCATTGGGTTATAAAACTTCAAAAGGAATAGACGCATATAAAGTTATTTAAAAATTGCTAAAACATTTTTTATATTAAAATTGTTGTATCCATATTACAGAATAAGTGTGAACTCTTGCTATTTATGCATGCCTAAAGCATACATGTGCCATTTTCATTCTTGTTTAGAAAATCTGGTGGCACCCTATATAGATGTTGGGAGAGCACCAAAACATTGTAAAATGAACTATGAACTATTAAAAATAAAAATTGGAATTTAAAAAATATTTATTATTATACAAAACAATTTACACATACAATACAAATTCATAGATTTCAAATAATTTATACTTAATATCGAGGAAAAAAAATACCAAAAAGCATTTTATTAAAATTTATATATAAAATATTGAATATTAGAAAAGTCATATAATTTAAATGGCTAGTGAATATTAATATGTATCAATTTATAATAAGCATGAAAATACTTCATGATACATGGTTACTAAAATTTTAAAAATAATAAAAACCCACTAAATTATCTATTTATTTTAAAATTATTATTAACTATAGAAATAATTAATACATCACACACACACACACACATATGTGAACAAGATTCTTAACATGGAGCTTTACCCTATTGTCATGGAGACTTTTATTCTTTAAATATGCTTTGTTGCAATATCATGACTTATCAATATCACATTCCCAATAAAACCATGGGATACTTCATATGACACTAATTCATATGATATTTCTTTAATTAATCAATTTAATTAAAATCCTAAAAAAGGAATAACTACATTGAAGATAAATATGAACCATTGCTTTATGTGTAGTATTATTAATATTGTAGAATATTCCATGGATATTAAATCCCTATCATCCACCTATAACTAGCGATTTCGCTACATGTTGCAAAGGAAATGCCTTAAGGCTATAGCATATAGTGGCATATGGAGTAATAACACAGATGAAAAAAGATGTGATATGTTATGTGATCTAGATGTTGCCTAGTTTGGAACTTTCCTTTGCAACATAAATTACTTGCTAAAAAAAGGTAATAAATAAATTTAACTTTACAATAGGTGCTTCATGAATGGAAACCCCAATTCCATTTAATAATTATTAAGATTTAATTTATAAAATATCTCCTGTCAATGAAATAAATTAAATTAATGAAATTTAAAATGTAAACTTTGAACTTTGAAATTGATAATTGAATCTTTACAAATATGAATTTTACAACAGATATCTTCTTTGTTGCTAAGAGAAAGACCCTTGACTATTTACTTTTTGAATCCCACCTTGCTTTTGCACCTATTTCAGCCATAGTTTTATGGTTCGAAGATAAAACAAAACCCAAAAAGGAAATTTCATGGCTTTAAAGTCTAATGCATCCAACAATTTTTAGTTACACTGAGTTCATACACATAGGTTTGCACATATTTCAGCCACATGTTTAGGATTTGAGACAAAAAAAGTAAAACCACAGAAAGAGAATTTCATTGTTGGAATGATTGAATTTCATGGCTTTAAAGGTCTAATGCGTCCAAAAAATTTTAGTTACATTGAGTTCATACACATAGGTTTGCACATATTTTAGCCATAGGTTTAGGATTTGAGAAAAAAAAAGAAAAACCACAGAAAGAGAATTTCATGGTTGGAATGATTGAATTGATAGAAATAACTTATAGTGATGGGACGAAGAGCTTGGGACACTTGAGTAGTACTTCATTGATCACATTCTCAGTACACAAAATTACATGTGATGATGGTGGGTGAGCTTCTTCCCAGTCCTCCAATGAGCCATCTATTTCTCAGGATCCATGCAATGCCATCATTTCGCATATCGAATCGAACTTGAATTTGAACTTGAACTTGAACTTGGTAACTATGGTTGAATGCAAAGATATTTTTTACTCCATACGGTTCTTTGTTCTATCTTTGTGACGAGTTTCTTCTTCTTAATTGTTAGGGTTTGAAATCTAATGAATTTTTGTTGATAACCCTATTTTGGCTTGCTATATTTTGGCGTTCCTTCATAATGGAGGTTTTCCTTCATAATGGAATCTAATGAATTTTTGTTGATAATCCTGTTTTGGCTTGCTATATTTTGGCATTCCTTCATAATGGAGGTGCACATAAAATCACCTACATTGAGTTGAATGACATCTAGAAGACTCTTATTTATAACCATTTTGACAAACTTTTGTGGTAAAAATCAAATTTGAAACTAATTGTTATGATAATAGGTTACTCCTCATCACTATGGATTTTTAATGTTTATCATCTCAAGTAAAGTCCTACTCCAACCATGAAATAATGTTTCTATTAGAGTTATGAGTTGGTGATTTCAGTTAAGGAAAGAATCCAAGCAAGTTAGGGTTTGAAATCTAAGGAATTTTCACGGATAATCCTATTTTGTCTTGACATCTTTTGGCATTGCTTCATAATGGAGGTGCACATAAAATCACCTGCATTGAGTTGAATGATCTCTAGAAGACTCTTACTTATATCCATTTTGACAAACTTTTTTTTGGAAAAATCAAAGTTGAAACCAATTGTTATGATAATAGGTTGCTCCTCGTCGCAATGGATTTTTAATGTTGATCATCTCAGGTAAAGTCCTACTCCAATCATGAAATAATGTTTCTATGAAAGAGTTATGAGTTGCTCATTTTAGTCGAGGAAAGAATCCAAGCAAATTTATGAGAAGGATCTCTTTTCACTTTATAAGAGGTTTCTATGGTATATTGGCCTATAAATTTAATTCACAACCGAAGTTGAATCATTAAATTATTCCTTAAATTATACATTATATTTTAAAAGGATCTCTTTTCACTTTAAAAGAGGTTTCTATGGTTTATTGGCCTATAAATTTAATTTACAACCTAAGTTGAATCATTAAATTATTCATTATATTTTAAAATCCCAAGCCATAATGCAAATTACTAAGAATATTGTTTTTAATATTTGTAATAAAAAAATTGAGAATGTAAATAAACTATGTAACGTATCAAAGTCCTGAGCGTAGTTTTCACACTCAATTTTTATAAAAAATATTGTTTCCTGTGTAACACTACTGTGACAATGGTGGATGTTGATTATTCAATTTTTTTTCTAAACTATTGAAAAATGATACAAACCGTCTAAACATACACCTGTGCCATGACACATGGGTGTGTGTGGCAAATAGTATCCTTGGCCTAAAAATCAAGCCTATGAAAATGAAAGAGACCCTGGTCTTCCCTTTCTTTAATAATCCTCTCACTATTCGGATATTCCACACTGGTCTTCTCTCTGTTATTTAGCATTTGGAAAGTCACAAAAAAAAATTAATAATTATGAAACTCAAAACTTGAGCCATACTAAAATACAAATTTCTCTCTAGCCACTTTTTAACTGTTTTAGTTTTATTTTTTATTTATTTTTGTTTAAATAAAATTGATAAAGGATTATTAAAATTATAGTTAATTAAAGATTTAGGATTAAATAGAACTGATAAAAATTATTAGAATTATAAATTTAATTTAAAACTTTGAGCCATTTAAATGTTTTTTAAAGTAGTTAAAACAACTTTTGTAAAAAAAAAATTTGGCAAATTGGGAAATGTGATAATTGTGTCTTTTTTAAGGGTTTTATGGCCAATGATAGAGGATTGTAAAAGGCAGTGGTCAATGGCTACAGATTTAGAAAATTGAGCTGGCAATGGATCAATCTGTTCTGAACTGGTAGAGTCTCTGCTGGCACGGCTGCCCCTGATTGCGTTTTTCGTTTCCGTAGTGCCTGCAAGTGTTGAAACTTGGAAGGATGCTTTTTCTTGCAAGCATATTGGTCTTGTGTGGGCCGAATCAGACAGTGGGAAACCGTGCCTTATTCTGTGTATGCCCAACACTGATGGGTTTTCTCCTCTTGAGCAGTCCTGCTTGGCAGACAGTTTCCCTCTCATTTATGCCGGACAGTCGCGATGTGAGTTACTGAGGATCTGCAGCAGGGATGCTTTTGGTGGACATCCCCATCTATCCAATCACCTTCGAAATTTTTTTATCGCGGATGTGCGTTTACAATCCTCTCAGGAGGACGTGCTTTATTCTGCCTCGGATGCTAACAACGAGTAGTGAGATGGCCAGGACAATCGTAGGCGGTCCTTATAGTGGTTGGCAAGCCGAGGCAAGACACCGTAATAGCAGAAGTGTATAGTTCATCCACAAAGTCGTGGAATGTTAGTTTGCCTCATGGTCTGGTGATCAGGAACTATGAGATGTTTCTGTGCAACGGTTTCTTGTTTTGCTCGACGATGTCGGGTGGCATCATGGGTATCACGTCCGGAAAGGAATGTCATTAGCCATTGATCTACCTGATTCTGGATCCAATATATGTCATCGATTGGTGGCATTTGAATCATCAATAATGATGGTTGGAGGCATAGAAGAGAAACACGTTGTGCATTTAAATCATCAATAGTGATAGTTGGTAGTGATAGTTGGCGGCATAGAAGACAAGCACGTCATGGCATTTGAATCATCAATAGTGATGGTTGGAGGCATAGAAAAGAAGCATGTAAGAAAGAAGTGATGATGTGGGAGCTTTTTCACAAGGCCTATTCTTAAAAGCTGATTTGGATGCAGCAGCTATGCATAGAGCGAAAATACATCAAAGATCAGATAAAAGTTAATGATTTCAGTAGTCATTGGGTGCTGTAAATTTATGAGTTCTGATAATAGATCCACCTGTATAGAATGCAATTTATTGAATTCAGTGTGGTATTGGCTGTGCGGTTGTATCGTAATTAATCTGTGAGAGAGAAATGCAGATATACACTGAAGTCTCTTCTAATGTCTGAATGATTTCTTGGACCAAATGTGTTCTATATTTATGTACATGGGCATTTTAAATGCGTTAAAAGCTCTTGGGTTGACCTACCTTAAAATGTCTATTTTATTTATGAATATTGTATTTTTAAACAATTTGCCATGTAAGATAAGCATAAGTATATATTGATGCATCGGATAAGTATAATTATATATTATGTCTTTTCAATAAATAATTACTAAATTAGATTAGGTAGGTTTTTAATATTTGTAATAAGAAATTGCAAATGTAACAAGATAATTACTTTAAAAAATTGGTTTCCTTATAAAATATTCTTATTCTAATGAAACTGGTTGCTTATTGCGATATATTATTATGAATTTGGTAATACTACCCCTTAATTCATTGCACTCATGTCCAAAGAGAGGTGGTCTTTTCTTTCCATTAATCCCAGAACTATGGGTTACACCCTACCCATCACCCTTCATAGTGAGACCACAACCGCACTTATCATAGAGCCACAAGAAATGGGTTTGATCTATAATGTACTCAGAATTAGTGTAAACTCTCTTCAGGACATAGGTTTTAAGGTGCTTTGTGAGCTCAAATGGGATGATTTGGCGTTATATCCTTTGTTAATTGCATGATTATCCTCTCGAGGCAAGAGGCAAGGCCATATTGCGATCATAGGGGATTCACTCAATGAACCTATGACCTATCACGTGCGTTCACGGCATATTAAACAATACCCTTCATTTGACTACATATTGGAAAATAACCCTAAAAACCACATTTTTTAACCCCTTACCAATACAAAACCAATACATCTTCTCAATTTAAAAATCTCCTACTTCCAATAGATATTGTAGGTATCCATTTTTTCATTAATATTTTTTATACCCATTTATATTTTATCATTAATTTTTAGCTCCATTTTTTATAATTGCTAATATAAAAACCCTTCACCCCTTATATATCCTCCAAGATATTATGTCATTTTTAGCTCAATATAAATCCCCCAATATGAACCCACATGGTATGATATTGCTCCCCTAGTGAAGCCCCATGTTTGCGATTAGGCCCTCTAATTTCTTTTTTAGTAGATGTCTTCCTATGGTTATGAATCATAAAATTTGTCTCTTTTTTAAAATACCTAGTGATTACTCTTGTGGGATTTGTGAGAAGTTGAGTTCATTATTATCAATTCATTGATTTCTAGGTTGCAGCCTTCATTCTCCTTGTTATTCTCAGGAAGCACATGGAAATATGATATGAAGTTTATCTCTTCAAGTATTTTATGAGTTCATTTCATAAGATTGCCAAATTCATTATCTTTTGGAGAAGATCCTCCCACCAAGTGTTGAATGAAAAGGAGATAATTCACGACACTCAAGATAGGTGATTTGTTATTCTTTCGCAGCTTGAACCCCCCTAAGGACATAAGATTCAATTGGTTTTTTTGATATACTTGGAGGGCTCCATGAATATGCCGATATTACGTCCTTGGCATCATATAACACCCCTCCCCTCATCTGTGACCCCTAACAATTTTCATAATAATAATAATAATAATAATTCATTTTTAAGGTCATCCCCAAGTAAAAAACAAAATTGATGTATGAGACCCCTTTTCTCATTAGAAAAGGGACCAACCTCTACATAGAGATTTGAGACCCCTTGATTTTATCAAGGCATATATACTCTTCGCCTACAATTTTGAATTTGCAATTGTTAGAAGAAAAATATACTCTTAACCACCCCCTCAAACATTCTTCCCATTGTCATTACTCTTACCAAAATCTTCTCTTATTTATTATTATAATTATTCATAATTTCCCCTCATCTCATATTACATAAAATAATTCTCTTATTTATTATTATAATTATTCATAATTTCCCCTCATCTCATATTACATAAAATAATTTTCAAATCTTTAATGTAAAAATAAATATTATTTATTAATCACTCTAGTATTAAAATTTACATTTTCAATATCAATTTAAATTAACGACATAGTTAAAAACCGTCGATGATGGTTATAAAAAAGCGTGTCGAATGAATATAATATTGACTACTATGCTACAATGTTGAAAAGAAAAATAATGGATTAAATGTCATACTATGATAATAAATGATAATTTGGTTATCGGAAAAGTTAACTCGCATATGGGTAAATCAAGGGATGTATCCATGTCAATACGTATTCAACCCAACATTAAAGCTAGCGTAATGTAAGAAGACATAACAGCGACATGAACCGGTGGGTTTCTGGGAATCGTGATTAAGTGGACCGGACTGCGTATTTGATAGTTGTGATTAAAATCGTTTGACAAATTCCTGTAATAGAAGAGGGAAAGCAGATATCAGCGAGATGGATCGAAGCGACTCTGCAGATCGTGATTACGGCCTCCGATGCCGGAGTGGATGTGATCGTGATAAGTTCAGCAGTTGTGCGACTGCTTTGTTTGATTTGGGTTTTTTATTTTTGGTTTTGTCCACCGTGTTGCTGGTACTCTTCAAGTGTTTTTTGATTTTGAATTTCTTCTCGAAATATGGCTTAATAATTAAAAATAAATCTTCTAACATACTTATAATTATGATTTTGCAAAAACATTTTCGCGAATTTTTTTTTATTGCTGTGTTGAAGCTTCTATGATCTTTAAGAGATTCTTTTGGTGTAAATTACATGATGTTTCATTTGTCGACCCGTTTTGAACCAACTAGTGTCGTTCATCGGAGACAAGTTTAAGTACTGAAGACATAGTAATAAATTAATAAACTACTAGAAACTACTAGACTTAACCCTCACAATTAGGACTAAACATGATTTCATAAAATGATGTAAATGCCTAGATAGAAATCTATAATGCTATGGTTATATTGCTCTCAACAAGAAGAAAATAAATAGATAGCATCATAACAACTCACGAGATGGACACCTCAATCAGAGCACTTGAACAAGAGAGAAACCCACCCACATCGAGGTGAGAGGGGATGCCAATTGATTGTTGGTAAGAGGAAACCAACTTAATTAGCGTTTGATATCACTAAGGCACACACTAAATAGTATAAAGTCCGCCACTTGATTACAACTACCAGCATTATAGTCTTAGCACTAAGAAGGTTTACTTTTGAAAAGAAAACTATAGAAGAAATAACTTTCGAAATCCAGAGGAGAGATGGGTGATTGAAGAGCACTTGGCCTATAATCTCCCAAATTTCCAAGATAAAAAGTGTTGGGTTACCAATTACATCTTGATAACACTTATTCGTCTTCTGCATCAAGTTAGCCATATATACCAAGGATATCCTCATGAGTGCCACGCAAGAAAACATCAAAATTGACTTTTCTGATAGCATGAGGTTTGAGGAAAAATTAAATAGGTTGATGGGATGGTTCTACCTCAATTTTTGTCCAGAAGGGTTGACTACAAAGATCATAAAGCATAAACACGTTCCTATTGATGTCTCTCTGTAGACTACATGTCCAAAGTGTAAATCCTAGTTGCAAGCTTCATTGATTCAAGATGAAAATTTTGAGGCCATTAAAAGTGAAAAATTTATTATCTCACAAAATAGAATGGGGAGATTTGCAAGAGTTCTCAATATGGTGGTCTCAATTTCCTTACAATCTATAGGAGAAGACTGCATGGTTTCCACAAGAAAACACATGTACATATCATGGCATCTTTAAAGAATAGAATTCCCTCCTTTCATTGAATCGTATGATTTGATTCATGGGATGGATGGAGGGTGAAAAGCAGAGAGGAAGAGTCTAGGATTCAAGTCTGAAGTCATGGAGTAGAGTGAGACGCCTCCCATAGAGATTTAGCACATTTTCAATCATGTGAGAGGAATCAATTGTCGTTTCGGATGATTTCTTGTATTGAAGGCTCGAGAGGAAATTTATTTTAGGGGGAAGTTGTGGCATTCAAATTTCAGAAAATGATGCATTGTTTCATGTCATTCCCATTAGAGTATGTGCAAAGGGACAATGTTTTATTCGCTTGTGGTTCACAAGTGATTTTCGCTTCATATATATTCAATGTTGGCATGGATTTTCATGATGACCCTGACACGGGTCATCCCTTAGGTGTTAGATGGGGTCCCTTAGGTATGTATTTTGTTTGATTTGTTATGTTATTTATGTTCTTTGGTACCTTTTTCATTATATTTTTATGTGATGAAACTGATAGTAGATTTCTTTGTGTTTGTAGATATGGGACCTTGCGGTTGAGAAATATTAACTATATGAGATCAACCTCATGGCGATGATCATACACAAGTAGCATTGTATATTGGGTAGGTTCGAATTGCTAAGGGGGAACTAAAGTGGCACCAGATACCACAACAACATGATGAATTTCATGTAGGGATAGTTCCCACCCCAAGGAAGAGGGGGCCTAAGCAGAGCTTCGTGAGGAGAAACGTGATATGCAAGATTGAGTATTTTGCCTTGAGGTGAGGGAAATTGATGTGCACCATTGGATATTGATGATTTTTCTGGGGATCGTAGAGGCTGAATGGGCCATGCTAGGTGAGGACATAGGTGACATGCATAATGATTGGTAGTCAATATTGGAAAGGGCAGTAGTGGTGAAAGTGACAACTTGACTGATACTAGTTTTTAACTTTGAGGAGCCTCATGAGTCTCTTGTTGGTGGTAGAGGGAAATGGGGTTTTTCTCCAACACTAGCTCCTCCCTAGATGTCATATTGACATATGTACTAGGGGCAACATCCATTATGAGGATTTCCCCACTTTTTCACTATGGCCTATTTTTAAGTGCTAAGAGCACCTTAATGTATGTAAATTATATATTTGACACAGACACACACATATACATATGATATTTTGAGCTCTCATACTGTGTCTTATTGATGTGATGATATGTATGATGTGATGGATATTTATTATGCTGTGTATGTTTGACATGCTTCTAAATGAGCCTTATATGGTTAATGTTATGCTTGCTAGTTTGGAATGTGATTTCTATTTTATTGATGTCATGGTTCTTATGTCTTGGCCTGTGTGAGAAAGTAAAATGATTAAATATCCATACTAACAATTTAACATGATGGTACTTACAAAATGAGTGAGGATCACCAATTTGGAATGTGTGATGTAGTTGTGCAATGACATGCTGGGAATCAATTAATGAATGCGTGTGGGAATTGGAAAGGTGTGTGGCATCAGCCAAGAGCCCAATGTTAGCATTGTATTCATCTTGGTTACTGATAGATGACTGGAAACAAACTCTATTTCTATGGAGAGTGGTTTTATCAAGGATGTAAATAGCCTAGGATACCAAAGTTATGTTTTGCAACCATCGAGAAGTGCCACCAAAAAATTCAATGAAGTAAGTTAGTGATTAGTCCATCTGTCACACAATTAAATGAGTAGAGATTATAATACATGATAAAGAGGTTATCAACATACAAATATTGTAAAATATGTACAACACGGTAATGTAGGGAGATATAGGGTGAGTCATTATGAGCACATTTTTTTGAGATAGAGCTGATTAACAAGGTCTTTGAGACATTTTCCATCTGGATCACTCAAGTTGTATACTCCTTTGAGGAGACAATTCTAGAATATATAGGGTCCCTTCCACAACGTTTCAAGATTCCTTAACCCTAAGCTTCATTAGAGACATCATAACATAATACTATATCTCCCTCATGGAATGAGTGGGGGGCTATAGTGTAGTTGGAGGCTTTGGATAATTTCTTGGTAACTTCATTATGATGGGGAGAGGCTCATCCATTTTCATCAATGTGTTTGAGTCTTATGAGGCACTACTCAAGGGGAGCAATGTTAGGGCGCAGTTCCACTATGGTGCATAGTGTAAGGATTTCACACTCAATTGGGACTATTATTTTTATTTCTGTTCATTTCCTTCCAAATATCTTCAATTATTTGTATGCTCTAGCGAATAAAAATAAAGCGTTCATTAATAGTAGCTTATCTTATAAAATCGTCATGAGAGAATGTGATTGACCATATATGAAATTGAGCAAATTTAAAGTAATCCGTGAAGTATTTGTTACCAAAGTTGGGAACCATTATCAGGATTATTGTTACCAATAGTCACACAAAATGGTTGCAAGTCAAAATAGCCACTAGTTAGAAACGATAACATGGACATCTATATTTCTTGGTACATTAATGTATTTTTTTTGTATGTGCACTCTAGGTAATATTTTCATTCTCAAATTCAATTGTTTCTAATGATTGTGTTATTGGAAATGTTAGGCAGTTTTTTTATTGTCATTTTGTTAATTTAGTTTTTCTGCATCAATGCAATCTGAAGGAGCAAAACAATCACTAGTGTGTAATAAGACAATTCACCTAGTGAACATTTGTAATTTCCTATGTGGCGTACGATATTGGGGTAAACTAATCACCGCCTTCTTAACCTGACGAAGGTGTGAGAAGGAGTCATATTTATGGAGCAAAGTTTTGTTTTAGTCAAGATACATTTGGGGGAATATTGATTGCATTTCAATTTCCAAGGTCTCGGAAGCTATGAAACTAGTGATTGTGGAGGAATACTTTACCGCAATGACAAAAATATAAATGTTAGCAGAATAACAAAAGTAGCTTTTGAACTTTCTAGGATGAATAGAAAATCCAAACATGCACTCTATTTACATTGGAGAGAGGTTACAATCTTCCATTTTTAGTGGTTTCAATCTAATCATTGGTAATGTGTGTAAACCTATCACCTATGACACCATGGAATGCACAACCAATGTGAATCCATTTTGTTCCAACGAATTGAAAACGTTGAAGATAGGGAATTGGATTACATCATGCAATGGTAGTTACAATGGTTATGTGCCCTTGTTTCCCTCCTCCAAAGCACTTGAGAAAGTTTATCCACACACTTTCCCTATCCAAAAAGGAAATGAAAAAAAGCTTTATAACTCCCATTATAAAATCTCAAACTTAGTTATATTAAGCAAACTATCATATCACTTATCTTTTTCACCCTTGTAAATTATATATGCTCTGAAAAATGGGATTTCAACCTAAAATCTCACAATTTCCATGACATGTCATTGCCAATTACACTACCCCATAAACAAATATAATTTCATTAGTATTTAAGTAATATATAATAAAAAAATGAAAATAAATTTAAAATTCAATAAAAATAACAATAATCTATATACCTTATCCCCCGCCACCCCTCCATCCCTCCCCCCCCTCTCCCCCGACACACACACACACAAATATATAATTAATAACAAATATTTGCAAAATAAAATAGAATCTCATTTAATATTTAACTCTATTTTCTTCTCCTTTTTTTTTGGAAACATTTTATGAATATCTTTTTGTTCTAAAGAATACTTATTATTCATTACTTATTTACTTACTTATATAATTTCAATTATTGGGTAGGTGCTAAGCTCTCATGCAACATTCATTCATAAAAAAAATTAATATGCTATGGGCTAGTATCATGGCTTATCAATACCTCATGTCTAAAAGTCCATAACTCATTTCATATGAAAATTTAATTAAAGGATAAGGAATATGTATAAATGCACTTGCTATAAAACTCAACCTTTGATTTATGTATACTAATAAGAGTATTTTAGAATATTGCACCGGCAATAAATCATACCATCCACAAAATAATTATTGATAATCAAATGAAAAATTGACAAACCAAAATTCCAAAATAATATGGCTATCAACGTCATTTTGTAAAAATGAAAAGAAAGTTTTAAACCGCATAGCTAGCATTCCCTGTAGCTTAGTTTAATTATTGAACTTTGAAAAATACTAACCAACTATTTATGACATATATTAGATGGTTAGGCTCCAATTTGAAATGCGTAATGAAGACCTTTTTTTTTCTTATGCATATTATTTAATACTTATAGAAACCATTGAAGTCATCACATATTATTTCATGTTCTTCATCAATCAAGAACAAAAAATTATCAAAAACGTATATGCTTAGCATGTTCACCCATTTTAAGAATATACAATTGGAGATTTGTATTTGCTTAGCAAGTTCTCCCATGTGTAACTTTATTATTTATTTGCAAATATGATTGAATGTTCATCTTTGACCAATTTTTGCAACAACAAAAAAAACACGTGGAACCAATGTGATTTTAGTTATAACATTAATTGCATAACAATTACTAATATTTAATATAATATTAATAATGATGTCATTCAAATTAGTGTTAACTGAAATTTGGTGTATTATTTGATAAAGATACTTTGAATGTTTAATATGTATATATGTGTGTGTGGGGGGGAGGGGTGCCATATTCAACCATTTTAAGAATACACATAATTGGATATATTGGATATTTGTATTTGCTTAGTATGTTCTCCCAAAATGTAATTTTATTATTATGTTAAAATACTAAAGATACTAAATTAGTAAATTGCATTAAAAAATGAAGAATAATATTTTCTGATTTTATTGATTTTAAGTTAAAAATGAACGTCTATTATTTGACTGTTGGTCATGTGAAATCAGATTGTCTCCACAACCATTTTAATTTGTGTATGTGTGTGTGTGTGGGGTAGGGGGGGCATATTCAACTATTTTAAGAATACACATAATTGGATATTTGTATTTGCTTAGTTTGTTCTCCCAAAATGTAATTTTATTATTAAGTTAAAATATTAAAGATACTAAATTAATAAATTGCATTTCAAAATTAGGAATAATATTTTGTGATTTTTTTAAAATGTGTTTGATTTTAAGTTAAAAATGAAGGTCCATTATTTGGCTGTTGGTCATGTGAAATCAGATTCAGCGTCCACAAAACACCTTTAATATAGATTCTTCACTTGAATATTTGAAACATATATTACATTGTTAAAAGAAATTCAACCCATAACACTACATGTAAAGCTGTAATTGTAATAATACATAAGAGAAAGAATTAAAGTGAAAACTACTAAAAAAATAATACTAAACCAAAACATTCCAAACGAAACCACCCGTTAAACCTTTAATCCTTAAAAAAAAGATATAACTATAAAAATCATTAATAGTGAAGAATTGACTAAAATTAATCTTTTAAATATAAAAAAATTTACACACAAAATTAACTATATCAAAAATATAACATATTATTACAATTTTTTTTTACTATAGAATAAATATTAAAAGAACCAAATAAACTATTTCTAAACTAGGAAAATAACCCAACCAATTTAAATAAATTTGTTATAAATGCAAATAAAGTATTTCTAAACTATGAAAATAACCCAACTAATTTAAGTAAATTCGTTATTTCTCATATTTAAGCTATTAGGAAGGGGTGAGTTGGAGGGGTGGGTTAATATCTTGTTAGTAACATTTCTATTAAAATAACCCAACTAATTTAAGTAAATTCGTTATTTCTCATATTTAAGCTATTAGGAAGGGGTGAGTTGGAGGGGTGGGTTAATATCTTGTCAGTAACATTATTTTGAAGAAAAGTTGAATCCGTAATTCGTCTCCTATCAGATCCGTTTGCTGGATGGTTCAAGCACTCCGTACATTGGGGCCCGGCGGAGCAATATAGCTAGCAATAACCACCCACTTGCTGTAGGTTGCGCATCGTCCAAAGTAATTTTATATTTGATGTCGATTTGTTCAATTAAGCTATTGAGGCCACATCAAACGTTTCGGCTCCTGGAATTTGTTTGTGAATAATAGGTAATTTGATTCCATGGATTTTCATGCATCTTCCATGAGATGAGTTGGGTGGTGATTAAGAGGTGGCAGCCCATTCCAAATAATAAAACATTTCGCGACATTCACAACATAGAGTGCGGGCAAAGCTATATTTGCTGAGAAGTGAGTCAAACAGACACTCCCCCTTGTCTTTTCAAACCCTGGAATCTGCTATGTGGCGCTTCAGCAATTTCCGAAAATGATTCCACGGGATGAGAATCGAAGTTTAAAAATATATATATGTAAAATAATTTCGGTAATGTCGACTGTGAAAAATCGCGTATCCCGCAGTGGTAATCTGCATAGCCGGCCGAAAAGTACGCAAATCCTGCGTCATAGAAGATCTTAACTCTGAGTCATGAAAACATAATTTAAAGACACTTTTAAAAGGCATAATAAAATTATGAGAACACTATATAAACTCAAATCTATGTAATCAATCATAATCAGACAATTTACTTATTATTTTTCGAAATGAAATACATACATACCGCAAAAATTAATTAACAGTAATGAAAAAATTATACCCATCCTATAATCCAATGAACATTAACTGCTGCCATAGATATTAGAGCCAGCCAACTGCCCACCTCGGCCGGAGTTTCAAATCCCTTGATCGCAAAAATTGGCTGTGCTCATCAATTTCTTTAAAAAGGAAAAATTTGGCTGTGCCATAATATTTTGGTATAGTTTGCCATAATATTTTGGACTATACAAGTGATCACAGACGGCTTGACAACTTGCTCCCACTCCATAGTCATAAAAAAAAAGTATTGATGTAAATTCCTCTTCCTCACGGAGGAATTATAGTTGGGATCATAAATTCCGCCATGACAGAGGAAAAATCTTTTTCATCAGAGACCAAAATTCTTTTTCCTCGGAGACCAAATTCGCTGGCCTAAAAGCTCAAACCCCATGGCGCCATTCATACTTTTTCCTCTAAACGGTCCTTCATTGATCTCGAAATGGCCAGAGAGAATATCAGGCTCGCAGTCACAGTAACTGTGAAGGATGTTGTTGTTATTTAGCTACGAGTCAAACAAACACTCACCATTGTTTTTTAATGCCTGGAATGGGCAGATCTCCTGCTATGTGGCGCTTCAGCAATTTCTGAAAATGATTTTACAGCGCCTGAACCAGAACGCGATGAGAATCGAACTTGGGTAAGTCGTAACGTTCTCAATTTAAATATATATATATAAATTAATTTCGGTAAAACCCGAGAAAACTCTGGATATGACGATAATGATCTGCATATCAGGTGGTGATAACTAGACTATCAGCTGACAATTCGTGTATCTCCTGATAACTCGCGTATTCAGTGATATGTGGCGTAACCCTTATGATAATTCGCATAACGGCCGTTATAGCTCGCATAACGGGTCGGATTGTTCATATTCGACGGTGGTTACTCGCATATTCATATGACATCGATCGGATAAACGGCAGAGACCTCGCGTAAACGCTCGTATATCATATGAAAACGATGGCATATCAGCGTAATCGCGCGCTTATCCTTGAGTGATAATCAGCGTATCGGTTGACAAAATACATCGCAATTGGTGATACCTCGCGTATCATTTGACAGATCGCTTTAAAATGTTGATAACTCGCACATCGAATGAAAATTCGCGTATCAGTGATAACCGGCGTTATAATTCGCATAACTCGGGAGATAACGGCTTCTTCTGTAATGGCAAGTTTCCGTCCAACTCCGGCGACGTCAGAATTGCGGCTCCCCTCTTCTTCATGTAATTGTTGAGCATCGCGCCGCCGCAATGGTCTGCGGAAGAGGCCACCCGTTGCGTAGAGAAATTCAAGATCAGATAGAAGGCGTACAAGCTTAGCCGCGTAATATACAAGTTTAGGCTGCTCTTTTGAAAAAACAGGTATGATCGTTTTCAAGAATTCAAGTTAAAATGGACATGAGACCACAATTAAAAATTCATGGTAATTGTAACAAGATACCTGCCAGGGACAGAAGACAATGAAACCTTCAAAACCAATCTGCTTATTTCAAACCAGCATAACAATGCAGCGTGCTTTTTTATGACCAGTTTGTAGATTCAAAGCAGAAGGGCACTCTATGTCTTTTTTATGACCAATTTGTGGATAATTGCATGCTAATATTCAAAGCAGAAGCACAGACTATGTCTCATAAATGAAGAACAAGCGTGATATTTAGATCTCTATTTTATGAAACCCTTTAAATAGCATCTGGAGAACTAATTTAACCGATATTCACATTAAAAAGTGATTATATACGTACTTATTTCAAGCCCTGCGTGATGCAATAGACCACATTTATAATTCAGGCATCTTCTCGTTCACGAGAGCGGTTGAGATTGCGCATTTATCATTAAACCAATACAACGCTATTAAATTCAATAAAGCTCTAAACGCAGCTATTAAAATGTTAAATTCTTATCAATATTTAAAAAATTAAATTAAAGAGGAAAATGTGCACTCTCTAGTCTCTTCTCGTTATTTCAAGAATTTAAGAAAAAGGAAGGAAAACCTACCTGCTTTTAAATTTTCTATAATGCAAAAAACCTGGCATAATTTTTTATAATATATCTAAAGGAAACCAAAATCTGAACTATTACATTTTTCATCATAAACATAATTCTAAGAAAATGCTAGACAAATATCGTTGATGGTGAATAGCTGACAAATCGACTCATAGTTTTGAACAACAGTCTTTAACTAAACCAAAACTAACCAGTTTGCGTAGTGGAGAGGACATGCAAACGGCCAAACATAAAATATACTAACGAGTCTCTTCTACCCTCTTTCATAGATATAACAGATTCAACCATAAAATACACACATAGACATGAAGACAGACAACACACAACATAGTGTTGGAAGAATCACTGCATCTCTATGAAATCCGTAATTTCCACCCTGGGATCCTAGTTACTACGAAATCTGTAATTTCCACCGTGGGGATCGTAATTTCCACCTTGGGGATCCTAGTTACTGGTTTGGAACATTTACCAACACCTGCAGGTTTTGGTGTAACGGAAAACCTCTTCATGGTATCAGAGGTTGGACCTAGGTTCGATTCCCCCAAATTGCGTTTGAGGGGGGTGTTGGAAGAATCACTGCACCTCTATGGAATCCTTAATTTCCACCTTGGGGATCCTAGTTACTGGTTTGGAATGTTTACCAAAACTTGTGGGTTTTGGTGTAAAGGAAAACCTCTACATGGTATCAGAGCCTAGAATGTTTACCAAAACCTGTGGGGGTTCCTAGTTACTGGTTTGGAACGTTTACCAAAACCTGCGGGTTTTGGTGTAGCGGAAAACCTCTTCATGGTATTAGAGCCTAGAATGTTTACCAAAACCTGTGGGTTTTGGTATAACAGAAAACCTCTTCATGGTATGAGAGCCTGGAATGTTTACCAAAGCCTGCGGGTTTTGGTGTAACGGAAAACCTCTTCATGGTATCAGAGCCTGGACCGAGGTTCGATTCCCCTAAGTCGCATTTGAGGGGGGTGTTGGAAGAATCACCGCACCTCTATGGAATCCATAATTTCCGCCCTGGGTGTAACGCCCTGCGGCTTGCGAGTCGCTTGAGTGCGCCCACCCGCCAAACAAAGTGATGAAACATGCGAGCTAAAGGCGATCGAGGGTGAGACAAGTGTTGTGGACGAGTTGGTTGCTTTGTTTATATACACAGGCGAGTTGGCAACTTGCACAGTTGGCCAACCGGGAAAAGTTAGCAAATGGGCGAGACGAGGTGGGGCGGTCCCGTGCCATGGGTGGGTCAACCTGCACTTCGGGAAGGATTTCAAATGGACGCATCGATTGGGAGGATGAATGGAGGGTTGGCCGGGTGGCACGACCTCCACTGGCCACTGTATAAGTATGGAGGGCAAGCCTTGGCAAAGGGAACACATTCGGACATCGCTCATCAAGTGAAAGGTGCGAAGAAGGGTGTAATGGAGCTGCAGTGAGGCACAGGTATATGTGCCCGCTTGCTGGGCAAGTCTACATGAAGCTTTGGGCACGAGTTTGGTGATCGGCTAAGGCGCGGGTGGAGGGCGTATGAAGGCACCCGCCCACTGTTCGAAGGCGACCACGGGTGGAGGGTGTGTGTCGGCGCCCGCCCGCCGAACGTTACATGGGTTCGTTTGTAAGTTGGGTGAGGGTCATGCACGGACACGCTCACCTAAACTCGGCAAAGTCTTGTATGTTGAAACGAAGGGTGAGACCACCGTGTAGGTGTGCATGAGGTGGCGCCCGACTTGGGTATAACACTGGTGGAGCTTGGCTCTCGGTCAATTGTAAAACTCTTCACATATATAATAAAAGATTCTTATTGCATATGAGTGTGTTCCTTCTACTGTTTTATGGATGTTGATGTTGATATTATAATGTTAACAGATTCTACACATTAATTTTATCTTATGCATGAATAAATATAAATGTTAAGGTGTAGTTCATAAAGTAACTTAACGATGGAACATGTTAACTATTTAGGTGGTGTCACACCCCGACCAATTAACGAAAAAAGAATTGGGGGTGTGACAGGTGGTATCAAAGTTGATTCAAGGTTGAAGAAGCTTGGTGAATACAGAGAATAGACATGTATGAAGGGAAAAGTTATGGAGAAATCATGGATGAACAGTCTGGGTTTCGTGGACTTGATAGTTCATGGCAAGACCATTCAAGCTCTGGTGGACATGGGGGCCACTCACAACTTCATGACAACACGGTTAGCAAAAGAGGTTGGACTGATGATCTTCCCAACGAATGTGGAAGTGAAGACGGTGAACTCTAGAGCTAAAGTGGCGAGTTTGGCACACGAAGTGCTTGTACAGATAAAAGACTGGAAGGGTCAGTTGAACTTCACAGTGATGGAGATGAACGACTTTGATATGATATTTGGGTAAGATTTCTTAAAGGGCAACAAGGAAATTGTTGTCCCCTTCTGTGATGAGGTGGTGCTAGTTGGACAGTTACAAACTTGGACTTTTCCCACTCATAGGTAAAGAAGGGAAGTCAAGGTGCAGCATGTTTCTGCACTAACTTTCGACAACGCTATGAAGGAGTCAGATATGGAGACATATGCGGTGATGTTCAAAGGAGTGGAAGGTGATGGAGTGGGGATGCCTGTTCCAACCGAGATTTCTGAGGTACTGGCCAAATATGCAGATTTGATGCCTAATGAGCTACCAAAGAAGCTTCCACCAAGGCGTGCAGTGGACCATAGCATTGAGCTTGAGCCAGGAAAGCAACCTCCAGCTAAAGCACCTTATCGATTGTCAAGACCTGAGTTGGAGGAATTGAAATGACAATTAAAGGGGTTAGCTGATGTAGGTTTCATCAGACCTTCAAGGTCCCCCTATGGAGCTCTGGTATTGTTCTAGCGGAAGAAGGATTCGAAAGAGCTACGGATGTGCTGTGATTACCGTGCATTGAACAAGCAGACGGTAAGGAACATGTATCCTTTTGCCATTGGCTGGTGATTGCTTTGACAAGCTTGCGAAAGCCCGAGTGTTTTCCAAGCTGGACATGAGGCATGGGTATTATCAGGTGCGGATAGCTGAAGGAGATGAGAAGAAGACCATGATAGTAACAAGGTATGGTAGTTTTGAATTCTTTGTTATGCCATTCAGGTTGTGCAACGCTCCTGCTACGTTTTTCACTTTAATGAATGATGTCCTACGACCATACTTGGATTCGTTCATAGTAGTGTACTTGGACGATATAGTGGTGTATAGTGACAACATGGAGGATCATAAGAAGCACTTGGTGATGGTGTTTTAGGCATTGAGGGAAAATCAGTTGTACTTGAAGAAGTCTAAGTGTGTGTTTGCTCAGACCGAATTCCGTTCCTTGGACATATAGTTGGTCAAGGGTACATACGGATGGAGCCGAGTAGAGTCGAGGCGATCAAGGACTGGGTTGAACCAAAGAATGTCCATGAGATGAGGGTGTTTTTGGGCATGACCAAATACCAACGGAAGTTTGTAGAGGGGTACTCCAAGGTAAAATCATCACTGACATACCTATTGAAGAAAGACAAGAGATGGAGTTGGATGAATAAATGTCGAGAGGCATTTGATGACTTGAAGAGGAGGATGGTTACAACACCGATATTGAAGTTACCTAACTTCAAGAGACCGCTTGAGGTACGCACAGATGCTTCAGATTTTACCATAGGAGGGGTTCTTATGTAGGATGGGCATCCGGTGGCGTACGAGAGTCGGAAGTTGCAAGATAGAGAGCGAAGGTATCTAGTCCATGAGAAGGAGATGACTACAATCATTCACTATCTTTATGTGTGGAGGCATTACCTGATTAGGAAGTCATTTGTTGTCAAGAATAACAACGTTACGGCAAGTTATTTTGCATCACAACCGAAGCTTTCTGAGAAGCAAGCTCGTTGGCAGGACTTCTTGGCAGAACTCGACATGACTATCGAGTATAGACCGAGAAGATACAATGCGGTAGCAGATGCCCTTAGTAGGAAGGGACAACTTGCAACATTGGAAGGAGAAGACCAAGCAACAAGGAGTAGGAGTTGAGTTCAGATGTCAGAAGAGATGCAGAATAAGCTCAAGGAAAGTGTTGAGACCGATAGTCAGGCGCAGAATATAGTGAAGCAGATAAAGGAGGGGAAGACATGAAAGTTCTTTCTCTGAGATGGATTCTTATTCTTTGGAAACCGACTCTATGTTCCAAAGTCATCTGGACTCAGGAGGCACCTTTTGAAGGATTTCCACAACTCACCATGGGTTGGCCACCTAGGGCAGCGTCGTTCTTTGGCATTGTTGGAGAGAGGATTCTTTTGGGAAAAGATGTGGGAGGATGTAGAGGAGTATGTACATACATGCATCATTTGTCAGTGGGACAAATCAGATAATCAGAGGCAAGGAGGTCTGTTGCAGCCTTTACCATTTCCTGGGAGACCATGGATGAGTGTCTCAATGGACTTCATCACTCAGTTGCCACAGGTATAAGTGTATAATGATATTATGGTTGTGGTCGATCGTTTTTCCATGTATGTTGTCTTTGTTCCAACAAAGATGCCTTGTGGAGCCAAGCAGACTGCGGAGTTGTTCTTTAAGAACATAGTAAAGTATTGGGGGATGCCATTAAGCATCATGTCAGATTGAGATCCGCGATTTACAGGCATATTTTGGACCACATTGTTCAAGTTAGTCGGGACAGAATTGTTGATGAGTTCGAGTTAACATCTGTAGACAGATGGACAGACCGAGAGGATCAATGCATTGCTGGAGGATTACTTGAGATATTATGTGACGGCTGATTATAAGAATTGGCTGGAACTCTTGGATATTGCTTATTTCAGCTACAACATTCAATAGAGTTCTACGATGGGGTACAGTCCATTTGAGTTACTGAATAGACAGATGGCAGTCACACTGCATACCATAGTGACAGGAGGTTTTTTTGGAAGTCCTCATGTGAAGAAACTCATGAAGGCTTGGGATAAGACCTTGGAGTTTGCACGGTTGTGCTAGCACGAGGCTGCAAGGAGAATGAAGAAATGGCATACAGAGGAAAACAGGATGTACACTTCAGTGTGGGAGATATGGTGTTTCTTAGGATTACTGGGGATCAGTTTCAGCCACCTAATGGGATTGCGAGTAAACTGACACGGAAGTATGAGGGATCATTCTGAGTGAAGAAGATAGTGGGGGAAGTTGCTTATGAGTTGGAGCTTCCACACCATATGCACATGAAGCATCCAATTTTTCACATGAGTCAGTTGAAAATATGTAGACTTGATGCTGATCATCCAGAGAGAGTTGAACTTCCAAGAGGACCAGCCAAGATTATGGACAAGGCAGATTTAGAGTTGGAGAAGATTCTGAGCTTTAGAACTACAGGGATTGGTTATCACATGAAATGGGAATTTCTTGTTAGATGGAAGAATGCACTGGAGGACTCACTTTGGAGATGGAAAAAGAAGATTGAGAAGTATGATAGGAAACTGCTGAGGAGATCAGGATTGTCGAGGGCGATAATGATTTCGGGTGGGGGGGATGTAATGCCCTGCAGCTTGCCAGTCACCTGGGTGTGCCCACCCACCAAACAAAGTGATGAAATGCATGAGCTAAAGGTGACCGAGGGCAAGACAAGTGTTGTGCACGAGTTGGTTGCCTTGTTTATATATATGGGAAAGCTGACAACTTGCACCGTGGGCTGACCGAGCAAAGTCAGCAAATGGGCGAGACGAGGTGGTGCGGTCCCGCGCCATGGGTGGGCCGACCTGCACTTCAGGTAGGATTTGCAAACAGACACATCAGTTGGGAGGACGAATGGAGGGCCGGTCGGGTGGCACGACCTCCACTGGCCATCGTATAACTATGGAGGGTGAGCCTTGGAAAAGGCAACACATTCGGACATCGCTCATCAAGCGAAAGGTGCGAAGGAAGGTGTAACGGAGTTGTATCGAGGCGCAGGTCTATGCGCCTGCTCACAGGGCAAGGCTACATGCAGCTTTGGGCATGATTTTGGTGATCGGTTGAGGTGTGGGTGGAGGGCGCACGAAGGCGCCCGACCACCATTCGAGGGTGACTGCGGGTGGAGGGCATGTGTGGGTTCCCACCAGCCGAACGTTACATGGGTTTGTTTGTAAGTTGGGTGAGGGTCATGCACAGGTACGCCCACCTAAACTCGGAAAAGTCTTGTGTGTTGAAACGAAGGGTGAGACTACCATGCAGGTGTGCACGAGGTGGGCGCCCGATGTGGATATAACACCCATGGAGCCTAGCTCCCGGTCAATTGTAAAACTCTTCACATATATAATAAAATATTCTTATTGGATATGAATGTATTCCTTTTGTTGTTTTATGGATGTTGATGTCGATACTATAATGTTAATGGATTCCGCACATTAATGTTATGTTATTCATGAATAAAGATGAACGTTAAGGCATAGTTCATAAAGTAACTTAACAATGGAATATGTTAACTACTTAGGCAGTGCCGTACCCCGGCCAATTAACGAAAAAAGAATTGGGGGTGTGACAATAGGGATCCTAATTACTGGTTTGGAACGTTTACCAACACCTATGAGTTTTGGTGTAATGGAAAACCTCCTCACATAGTGCACACAGAGAGCCCTTCCACTTCACTCTTCAACCAATTTCTTCTACTCAATGGATCATAAATGTAACATATTGTGATTTTCAAACTCCAACTATATATCTGTGGCATCTGTCCCCATATAATTTTGGCTAGTTCGATGGAGTGTGGTCGGATTGGGAGATAGTTATAATCTGTCCAAATAAAAGTTCTTTATCCTCCAACGGGAACCCTTTGATACAGTTCTTATAATCATCCCACGGTTTAATTTGTAACAATATCTAAATAATTTAATTATTATATATATGACCTAGATCTACAAAACCTTGACCACCACTTCGAATGGTTAAATGATTCTTCCCATTTAAATTTAAACATGTTGCATATATTTTAATAAAGAATTAAATTCAAGTTATATAATATGATGATTTCTAGGTCCCACTTACACCATAACATAATTGACGTTTAAGTAATTAACATAATTTACTTAGATAAAATAAAATTTATTG